>ML812699.1:80765-108718 GCA_009831015.1 Picea engelmannii
ATATATTGGGATAATATGAAAATAACTTCCTAGGATTGTTGAAGTATGTGGGATTTATCAAGGATGAGAAGGTATATATCTATATCTATATCTATCTATCTATCTATCTATCTATCTATATATCTATATATATAAGGAAAATATTTTGTATGATGAGCCTAGAAATTTGACAGAAACCATTAGGAAAGTTAAGTACATGTACGAGCAAGGAAAGGGAATAGAATCTTTGCAATAGTATTGGAAGGATATGAAGAAGGATAAACATGATCAAATAAGGAAGGGATTCAAACCTCCTTTCAACAAAAATAGTCCAAAAAAATCAACAAGATCATTATGCTAAGAAGTAATCCAAGAAAGAAGACTCCTTGGGAAAAAAGGGAAGACCACCAATCCAATGTTGGGGATGAAAAGAAGACCACATATACAAGGATTTCCTTCACAGAGGAGATAAAATGAAGACCATGCACAACATCCAAGAAGCTACCACAATAGAAAACATGGGAAGAAATATTCCAAGAATATATGCAGCCTTAGGAGATTGATAAGAAGAATACCAATCTCATATGATCGAAGTGGAAGGTAAGATCATTAGTTAGCTTGTTTCTATTTTAATTGATTCAAGAGAAATCCATTTGCACATTGATCCTAAAGTATTGGACATATTACATTTGGAGAAAAGTAAGATTGAAAAATCAAGTTTGGTTCAGCTAGCCACTGGAACCAAAAAAAGGATCAAGGAAGCAATGATGGGATGCCCAATAAATATGAATGGATTAAATGTAGTTATTGATATGAATACCATACCATTAGGATATTATGATATCTTAATCAGAATGGATTGGTTGGACAAGCATCATGTTGTCCTAAATTGTCATGACAAGACATTTACATGCATTGATGAACAAGGAAAGTAGAGTATTGTGAAAGGAATTCTGAGACCCATTTCTACAAGGGATATTTCATCCTTAAAACTAAAGAGATGTTTTAGGAAGGGTTTTCAATTGTATGCAGCTCATGTGGAGGAACCAAAAAATAAAAATGGGCCAAGCCTTGAAGATTTTCCATTATTGCAAGAGTTTGAAGATGTATTCCAAGAAATACTCGGATTGCCACCAAAGAGGGAGATAGATTTATCTATTGATTTAGTACCAAGAGATTCCCCAGTATCAAAGAATCCTTATAGAATGAGTACACCTTAATTAAAATAATTACAAATGAAGTTGAAAGAATTGTTGAAGAAAAGGGTACATACGCCCAAGTGTTTCACTTTGCGGAGCAACAATACTCTTTATGAAAAACAAGGATGGAACATTGAGAATATGTATTGACTTTAGACAACTAAATAAAGACACAATGAAGAACAAATACTCTCTACCCCGAATTGATGACCTCTTTGATCAACTAAGAGGAGAAAGGATATTTTCAAAGATAGACTTGAGATCTAAATACCATGAGGTAAGATTCAAGGAAGAATAAATCAATAAGATAACCTTTAGAACCATGTATGGACATTATGAATTTGTAGTGGTTCCATTTGAACTGATCAATGCACCAGTTGTGCTTATGTGATTAATGAATGGCATACTCCTAAATTATTTGGATAAGTTTTTCATTTCATTCTTGGATGACATACTTATCTATTCTAGGTCAAAGGAAGAGAATGAACATAACTTAAGCTTGGTGATACAAGTAATAAGGGAAAATTAGTTGTATGCCAATCTAAGCAAGTGTTCTTTTTACCAAGAACAAATCCATTATTTGGGGCACATTATTTCATAACAAGGAATAACAGTAGATCCAAAGAATATTGAAGCCATTAGAGGATGTCCAACACCAAAGAATGTTTCAAAGTTAGATATTTTATGGGATTAGTCGGATACTACAATATATTTATAGAAGGACTCTCTAAGATTGCTCATCCCATAACTTCTTTACAAAATAAGGGAACTAAGTTTGTATGGACAACAAAGTGTAAAGAGAATTTTAACTTTTTGAAATAATTACTTACTAGTGCACCTATTTTAAAGATTGTTGACCCAAATGAGAATTTGTGGTTTGTATAGATGCATGCAAAGAAGGACTTGGTGAAGTCCTCAATCAAAATGTACATGTCATTAGTTATGAGTCCAAAAATGTTAAGGAGCATGAGAGGAAATGTGCCACACATGATCTGCAGCTTGCTTCCATAGTTCATTCCTTGAATATGTGGAGGCATTATCTCATGGGAAAGAATTCAAACTAGGAATAGACCAAAATGGTCTGAAGTACCTTTTTGAACAATCAACTCTAAATGCCATAAAAATGAGGTGGATGGAATTTTTAAGTGAGTATGATTTTGACATCAAGCATATCAAGGAAAGGGAGAATAAAGTTGTTGGTGCACTCAACATAAGGGTACATCTCATGCATGATACAACAATAACATGCACTAGTCATATTTAAAGAGCATAATTTTGGATGTTGTTGTTGCATACCAACATTACCTACATGTAAAAGAGAATTTACAACAAGAGAATGTACAATATAAATTCAAAGGGTACGACATTAAAGAGGATGGAGTACTTATGCATAAGAACATAGTTTATGTTCCTAATTTCGAAGAACTTAGGAATTTGGTATTAAAAGAAATGCATAATGTCCCATATGTTCGACATCCTAGTTACCAGAAGACAATTGCAGCAATAAGAATACAATTATTTTGGCTTGGAATGAAGAAATAAGTTATTGATTGCATTTCAGGATGTATGGAATGTCAAAGAGTAAAAGTTGAGCGTAGACACCCAACAAGTTTTCTATAACCATTGTCAATTCTAGAGAAGAAATGGGAAGTGATAACCATTGATTTTATCTCTATGTTTCTGAGGATGACAAGGCAACATGATTCAATAATGGTAGTTGTTGATAAATTGAATTTTTTGTTTTCATTTCGTTCCTATGAAAATGACTCATACATCAGTAAATATTGCATAAATTTACATGAGGGAGATTGCTAGGTTGCATGGAATAAATTTACATGAGGGAGATTGATAGGTTGCACAAATTTATAGTTGAGGTGCATATAGGAGGACAGTGCACAAATAGAGGAATAAAACAGAGGAATAAAGAAGGTAGAGGAATAAAACAGAGAATAAATCTGAAGAATAAAGCAAATGAAAAGGAAGGATGACAACTCGACATTCTAAATAAGGAAGGACACAAAAAAGTAGGAGGAACAACAGTTAGAGTGAAAAAGAAATATGCAAACAGAAAAGCAGGCAAAAGTAGTCCGAACAACCAGTTAACCAGAGAAGTCATACATTGTAATAGGGTTTTGGGATTAACAAAATAGGGTTTTAAGCCCTAGATTTGATGTATAAATATGTAATGGGTTGGGAGAATATGGGTTCCTCTTGGTTATTATTTTTTTCTCTCTTATGGTTAGTTCCTCATTGTTGAGTTGTCTGCTAGCTATTATTATGGTTTTGTTCTGTTGAAGATAGGAATCTATGTTTGAATGCTAAAGAGATGATGTAGAAAGAGAGGCTTGCACTGCAACATGGCTAGACTAGGAGAAGAGAAAGATAACCATGATGTATCTTTGTAAGTGCAGTGTGGAAGCCTGAAGAAATTACCAAATGATTAATAAAGAATCCAATTGTTGTGGATGTAGTCCAGAGTTGGGTGAACCATGTTAAATGTTGTGTTACAAGTATTTTGTGTGTTTGTTTATGGAATCTATTTGGATTCATATTAGAGTAGATTTATCGTATGTGTAATCATGGATCAATGGTTATGATTGTTAGAGTAATAAGTTTATAAAATAATATAGAATATAATGGTAATATGAACCTGATATACACTAAGTAATATAATAAGAGCACTTTCATAATAATGAGCACAAAACATATAATTAAGAATGAATGGAACAATAACCTCCCATTCGCTCACCACTGAAAAAAACTGGTTCTTGTAGTCCTAATAGATACCTCAATTGAGACTTCATCTATGCATGCAGGTGATGATGAAAGGGTCGGTTTCTAAAGGGTTTTGTTGGTCGACAAATAAATTGAACCTAGGGTATTACAACCACGTGCAACGCCAACAAATGGTCTCGTTGTCGGGACTGGGATTCTGTGATTAAGGGAATGTTTTGGAGGCCGACTAAGAAGGAAATTTTAGAATGGTTAGACATGAAGGAACGAGAGTTTGAAAAAAAAGAGAATAGAAACCCTCGGATGAGTAAAAAAAAATGGATGCATAGGTACGTATACATAGAGTTACATGAAATTTTATTTGGTGAATTTCCAATTATTCTGATGAAGTGGTTGGAAACATTAGTGGAGAACTCTAAAATGTATCGAGACACAATGCCAAGGAATTGGACTCCTAATTTGGTAAGACAACTAAATTATGTAAGTAATAACACTTATCGCACAATTGATTTATGGTTTCATATCATATTAGGAGGATATATTACAGAGTTTGCAGTAGATTGTACCCAGTCATACAATGTTATAGAAAGGGACTTATTTAAAGGTTCATGAAATTGTTGGGTACATGGATAAATATGTTGTCGTGTGACAAATGTTGATGACAATGGAATCTGATTGCTAAAGGGACTCATGCACATAGGGGAATCAGGGGATGATAAGAGGATAGTATGAGGACAAGAGAGAAGGAAGGGAGGGACTAAGGATGCAGAGAGATAAAGAAGGTATACCCGAGGAAGAAGAAGAGTTTAGAGAACTGTGCAGAGGAAGGAGGTATAATAGGTGAAAGACTGGAGCTAAGAAAGGAGAGTCGCATATTGAGTGAGAGGGGAGAGGACCTTGTGTAATAATCCAAATCGTGGAGATACCACACATAAGAGGAGAGGAAGAGGAACTTCCATCCAATCCTATAATAGAGGAGTTGTTAACTCCTACTCATAATCGATACTGTTTCAAATCCATGACCCCATGTGCATCACCACGATCAGAAATAACAATTGAAGACTTATCAAATCACTTATAGTTAGCAATGGAGGATAGAGTAATAGAAATCAGAGCAGTGGGATAAGTGCACAGATTCAGAGTCAATTAACATCACTAAGAGGAGGAACTACACAAAGAAATATGGAAGGGGTAGACAACACCCTTAGATTTCCTAAGTCCGGGGGAGTGGGTTGAGAGGACCCAAAACAACATATTTTTGTCTGCGAAACAATTTGGGCCATTAAGAACATCGAGGATGAGGCTATGAATATTTTGCAATTGGAAACAATGTTAAGAGGCCATGCACTAGTCTAGTACATGAAGCTGCAGAGTACCACACCTATAGAACAATTTAGGATATTAGAAGAGATAAGACAGTCATTTCTAAAAGAGTTTAAGAAGCCAAAGTGAGAATTGCAGTGCATTATAGAACTAGAGGAGATTAAATAGGTACAAATGGAGTCAGTATGGGACTTCTATAAAAGGTTCAAGGACTTGATGGGAAGGCTGAATTTCCAGATTCTAGATTAAAAACATCATAAATGGTTTATTTTAGGACTTATACCACTCATTCGTAGGCCATTGATTCAACAAAATGTTTCATCACAGTCCAAGGTGTTGGAAATTGCAATGAAATTGGAGTCATCCCTAGTAGGAGACAATGGAGGGATGGCACAAGTTTAGAGGAAGTTGGCTTCCTTGACGATTCAACTGGAAAAAATTAGAAAAAGAAAAGGAGAAACAAGAGAAATTCTTGTGTACCAAGTGTAGGACTTAAGGCCATCACAAGGATGAATGTCCAACATTCATGCAGTATTTGGCAGTTGGAGTGTCGAATCCATTACTAGTAGGGGGGTATTATGAGATATGTGAGAAATGGGGACGCCATCGAACTGAATGTCCATTACTACAGAAGTATCAGAGTACACCAAGGAACTTGTTCTGCAACTTTTGCAAGTTGGTCGAACATGAAGAGAAGTATTTTCGAGCATTCGATTTGATGAGGGAGCATACTTCAGATATGTACAAGATTCAAGAGGAGAATGTTGTGACAGACAGAGGGGGTCAAAAATATAATAATCAGAGAGGCTTTTGTCTAGGGAAAAAAGGAAATTTTGGTAGAGGTCGAGGAAGAGGGAGTTTTTGCAGAGGATGAAGAGGACCAATAATATGTTATAATTGTAATCAACCGGGGCACTTAGCCGACAATTGCTGGAATCTGTGTACAATGTGCAGAAAATATAGAGCACTGGATCATGCGACATAATATTTTCCTCAATTGGTTGTGAAATTGCATGCCAGAGGGAACCAAAACCAGAATCCAAATCAGAATGTGCAGAAAATATCAATGAAAGGATGCAATGGAGGGCCAATAATAGCAGTTTTGATGCACATAGGAGATAGAATATAAGATGATATGACAAATTGAGGGAAGAAAATTGAGCAATGAGTAAGGAATTCAACACAACCCATGCAAACCTTTGATCCTCAACAAGAAAAGGAGACACATCAGAGGGAAAGGAAAGAGGTACTTGGAAAATATTAGGGAGCATCAACATCATATGTGCCTCATTTCAAAGATCACAATGTACCAAATAAATCAAATGGAAAAGTAAGCACTCTAAAAGAATTCTTTAGAATTTGCATAGAGCTAATGAAGGATGAAACTTCATTGAAAACATTATATGAGATGATTGATCACTGTACACAATAAATAAAAACTCCCATTGCACAAAGGGTGGTGAATCAGGCACTGTGTAGAAAGAGGACCAATGGAGAATTCAAATTCAATGCAAAAATTGGGGAATATGATGTGGATAATGTTATCTTGGACTTGGGGTTTAATGCGAATGTATTTCCTAAATAGACCTGGGAGGTGATGGGAAAACAAAAGATTATATGGTCTCATGTTTAGTCAAGGCTCATGAATCAACCCAAAATAATATTGGTTGGTTGATTGATCGGAGTACCTGTGAACATGGATGGGGTGTGCAGTGTAGCATACTTTGAGGTTTTTGAGATCGTGGATAAAAATCAACCATATCCAGCACTGATGGGACTAGAATGGTATTTTGATAACTAGGAGATCATTAACTTAAAGAGGAGGGAGATGATATTTGAAGTTGGAGAGTTGAAATTTACTGCACCTTTGGACCCGACAGAAGGAAAAGAATACATAGAGCCAGCAAGATGAAACAACAATGAAAATTCGTATAACATGACTGCACAGATGGATGATTATGTCAACTGTAATGCAGATGGTGTGCTCAGTTGGAGAAGTCTCAGTTAGTATGCATTAGACTCAGAGGAAGGTCTAGAGCATTGGTAGCAGAGGATGCATGGTGTCTCAACTAGATGATGTGCACAGATGACCCAATCCTTGCGTTATATTGGAACATAACCATGTGATCCACCCATGTATGATGGATTAACTAATACAAGTTTATTTGTAAAGGAATTTGAGTTGAATGTACCCGAACAAAAAAGGATGTTAGCATTAGAAGTTTTCCTAAAATCAACTCTAGCTAGGTGGTGGGTTGTACACAAAGAGGGGATGAAACATTGGTTACAATGAAGGAGACTAATGTAAGTAAGGTTTGGTATTGAGGTAGAAAAAATTGTGTAGAAGTATACATGAGAGAGTGATCCAGTAGTTCATGTTGCACAATGCAATACCTTATAGAGTTTAGTACTAGAGAAAGAATGGATGCACACATTTATACACACACTGAACACAATTCCAAAGAACTGGTGTTTGGAATTGGAAATGCACAGAGAGACAACAAGATGGGATGAGTTGGTCCATAGGTTCAAAGTCACATTTAGATTTGAACATGAATCCCCATCAATAGATGCAATGCTAAATGATATTTGAAACAAGATATTCTTAGAAGAAGGGTCGGTGGAGGTGGCACCACTATGTAGTTTCCACGGAGCCAATATGATTGTTCATGAGTTATTGGAGTGCTAAAATGTTTCTAGGGAAGAACATGATGAAGAAGATCCCAGGAATTTACATGTACCTAAAACATAAGGAGAATGAGTAGTATAAGGGAAAGAGCTTGAGTCTATCACATACACATAGCCTATAAAGAAGCATAAGGTAAACATTGGGACGAAAAAGAATCCAAAGTTTGTGCATATAGGATATTATTGGAGTGATGAGACAATAGAGAAGATTGCAAACTTGTTGTGAGAATATTAAGGCCTATTCCCAACTACATTCTCATAGATGAAGGGGATAGTTGGGGACTTAGGCAAGATGAATATTCCATTGAAACTAGGTGCTAAGCCAGTACGACAGAGAACTTATAGGTTAAATCCAAAGTATAAAGAGAAGGTGAAAGTTGAAATAGACAAGATGTTGGATGCAAGAATCATTGAACCTATGGAGGAATCAAAGTGGGTCAGTCCAATGGTAGTGGAAGACAAGAATATAGAAGGAATCAAGAGTTGCATGGATCTCAGGAAGTTGAATGATGCATGCTTACATGATCCATTTTCATCACCATTCACGGCTGAGGTACTAGAGAACGTAGCATGCCAAGATACTTACTCGTTCACAGATGGATTCTCGAGGTACCATCACATAAAAATTTTGTAGGAAGAAAGGTACAAGACCATGCTCACAATAAAGTAGGGAAGCTATCAATATACAATAATTCCCTTTGGATTGAAGAATGCCCCGGAAGTTTTTTCCAGAGTTGTGGTATCATTGTTCAAGGAATTTATTCATAAGTTCGTGGAAGTATACTTAGATTATTATACTATGTTCAGTCTACTGAAGGATCATAGAAGTACTCAGGATGATCTTGGATAGGTGTAAATCGTGTCAAATTTTTCTAAACCTGAAGAAGTGTATTTTTTTAGCACCATTTGGAATTTTGTTGGGACATGTAGTCTGCAAGCATGGATTACTAGTATATCCAACCTAGATTGCAGTAATTTTGGATTTAGAACAACCTAAATAAGTCAGAAAATTGAGGGAAACCCTGGGTCACACCGGATATTACATGAAGTTTATAAAAGGATATGCACAGATTACAACACCAATGGAAAAGTTGTTAAATAAGGAAGCAAAGATCCAATGGAATGAGGACTATCAAAAGGGCTTGGACACCTTAAAGAAAAAACTAGTAACCGTGTCGATTTTGATATTTCCATATTGGAATAAGGAGTTCCATGTTCATGTAGATGCATTGTCCATAGAATTGGGCACATTAATCTCTGAACTAGGAGAGGGGGACATAGATCACCCAATTGTGTTTGCAAGTATGAAGTTGTCTATAACTAAAAATAATTACACCACTACAGAAGGAGAAGGATTGGCAATGATATATGTGCTAAAAAATTTCAGACATTATTTATTGGGATCTCACTTTAAGATGTACACAAACTATTACACATCAAAATTACTCACTTTGATAGTGTCGCAAGTGTCGTCATTACAAAGGTCGCAAGTGTCGCATTTTTCTCACAAGGTTGCAAGTGTCGTATGTTTCTCACAAGTGTCGCATGTGTCAGGGAAGCATACTACCATGATGCCTATGTCGTGCCTATAACGACATGAGAAGGACACTTGAAACACCTCAAACATTTGATTTGGAAGAGAGGAAATGAGTCAGAAAGCTTGCAAACCTTTTTCCATCTGAAAGCACCTCAAAAACTGAGTTTTTGGAGGGGAGCGCTCCCCCTTACACTATCTCGGAGCACCGACGCTCCCCCTTACACTGTCAGGGAGCGTTATAACACTCCCCTGGCCCTTTTGAGGGAGTGCTATAGATTTTGGAGCACTGACGCTTCCCTTAACCTTTTCAGGGAGCGCTGCAATGCTCTGATGGCCCTTTTAAGGGAGTGCTACCTATTCTGGGCAGTTGTTAAGTTGTTGAGATGAATGGGGGAAGCATCTTTTCATTCTTGGAAGGCAGTTGGATTCGAATCCCTAGTCCAACCATGATCCTAGGGAAGATCCTCAACTGAAGGAGGAAAATCCTCACCTTCCCCAAGGATATCTCAAGTGGTTGAAGCCTCTCCAAGGCTATATAAGCAATCTTTCTAATGGTGAAAGAGGACTGCAAAATGGAGAATGATACCAAAATTATGATCTCATAAGTGAAGGATGGAAAAAAGGAGAATTACACCAAACTTATGATCTCATAAGTGGTGTTGGAACATAGCTGATTGGGAGAAGAATTGCTAGCATGAAACCTATGATCTCATAGGAAACACACATTCAACCAAAGGAGAAGTGATCAGTGAAGCTGTTGTCAACCAGGTTGTGGATCTTTTGAGAAAGGGTTAGACGAAGGGGACTTGACGAAGCTGTCGCATTCGCATCTACGATTGTAAGTACTGCTGTCATTATTCTCATTAATATGACACGCTTGGCCTGTTTCTTTCTAGTTTGTGTCTGATGTTACATGAACTTATCATTAATTGATAGATCTATTTTCAAGCAAATATCAGTGGAGTAGGAAGTAGTTGTATCTTGTTTGTCTGCAGAACTCAGTGAGGAGCAAAGGATTGGAGCGCAACTCAGAGCGTGCAGGGACAAACGTCGATAAAGAGGTACTTCTGTTATCCTTCCTTCTCATGTATTAGTTTATATAGATTTGAAAGGAAGTCAGTGTCCACATTAAGCATTTTTCTGTCTAGGGTTAAGGTCAAGCTCTTAGAGGCGATCTACCTGTCCGCAGGGAGATTTTCCTACAACACAAACCATTCTGCATTAAAATACCCAGTGAACAAGACAATGTTGGGGGGGAGAATATGAAGATGGCTATTGTTGTTCCATGAACATGATTTTGAGGTTGTGGTGAAACACAGGAAGTTAAATGCAGGGCTAGATCATCTATCTCTCATATTATCAGGAGAATATGCAGGCAATTTAGATGATATCTTACCAGATGCACAAATATTTGAAGTTAAAATGGTGGATGATTAATTCTCGTACATCATGCAGTTTTTAAGTACAGGAATGGATCCATTAGAGATGAAAATGGCACAAAAGTAACGATTGGTAGTCAAAGAAACAAATTATTAGTTGATTGCATGGAATTTATACAAGTTGGGAGTAGACGGAGTATTAAGATGGTGTGTGCTAGAACATGAAAGACTCATGATACTCACAGAATCACATGACATGATTGCAGGAGGACATTATACAGGGAATATGACTACCCAAAATATTTTTTGCACATGGCTTTGGTAGCCTACACTTCACAGATATGCTAAGGAATATTTCTAGTCATGCGATGTATGTCAAAGAGCGGGATAACCATCCAGGAGGGATGAAATTCCTTTAAACCCAAAGGTTACCTTACAAGTATTTGATAAATGGGCCATATAATTTGTAGGGCCAATCAACCCAAAATTAGGAATATCAGGGGCAAGGTACATACTCATTTCAATGAAGTACTTGATAATATGGTCAGAAGAAACACCAATTATAGATTGCACCTTAGAGACTGCTGCGATGTTTTTATTTGAGAATGTAGTCACACGGTTTGGTTGTCCAAGCATATTAATCAGTGATCAAGGAACCCACTTTTTGAATAAGACAACTGCAACATTGACTTAGGAGTTTCAAATTCATCATCGAAAGAGTACCCCATATCATCCCTAGGCCAATGGGACAGTGGGATTTTAATAAAATCTTGGAGAATGATTTGACAAAAATTTGCAACGGAGAAAGATATGATTGGGACCTAAGAGTTACTTCGGTGTTATGGGATTACAGGACTACAATTAAAAATTTGAAATGGAAAACACCTTTCAGGGTGGTTTATGGGAAAGAAGCAATGACTCCAATGGAGTTTATTCTACCTAGCATGCGCATTGCAGCGATCACTGATCTATCGGTCTTTGGCACAATAGAGGAGAGATTGGAAAAATTAGTACAACTTGAGGAAGATCGGTTTGTTGCAGGGTTCCATTAGCAAGTTCAGAAGGAAAGAGAGAAGGCTTGGCATGATAGACACATTCAATAGAAAAAGTTTCAAGTGGGAGACTTAGTATTACTTTACGACAATAAATTTATGCAACATCCAGGGAAGTTTAGAATGCACTAGTTAGGATCATATGTGATTCAACATGTAACATAAGTAGGTGTTGTGCAGTTGAAAACCTAAATGGAGAAGTCTTTGGATAAATGGTGAATGGAAGTCGACTGAAACTCTATAGAGATGGCTGGCAATTTGTGTAGTAATATGGGTTGCACTAGACCACATGTATCATCGCAGTTGTATTATAGTAGGAAGAAAAACACAGAAAAACAAATAAAAAGTATAAAAAGGAAGAAAATCAAATAAAAAGTAAATATAAAAAAAATAAAAAAGATTATAGGGTATAAGGCATAAGAAATGGCGCAGAAGGAAAGATTATCGCGCATCAGGATAGAACTATGCCTATTAACAAAAGAATACACAACAAAAAAGATTGTGAAGCAACAAATGTATTGTGCAGTTTGGAACTAATAAGACTGGTCAAGGAATTAAATTATGGAACGATGATGATAATAAAGTAATGACAAGTAAGAATGACACAGTATTATCTTAAATGGAAAAATCTATCGAAAATCACAATAGATTGGCAGTACGAGACAAAAATCATACAATGGATTTGGTAATAAATCCACATTTATTTAACCATTCATCAACCACTTTGGTGGATTGGAAAAGTGAGTTAAGGTGTGAAGAGACATGCACAATTGGAAAGGAGGAACAAAAACAGTGGAAGGTTGTTAAGCGTCAATCATTGTTACTAAGCACTACATGCAAGAGAGAGTGAACCAGAGAAAACCAGAGTGAACCCAAGTGATTCAAATCTGAAATACAACTACAACATAACAACCATAGAGAAAATGATTTTTTCTCACAAGACAATGGCTCCGTTAAAAGTTGGAGCACCATCAACAGCGACGTGAAAGCAGTCAAAATGACTAGTAGTTACACCAGAGGTTGAGAAAATAACCAAATCTTTGGCTTCAGCTTCACAATCCAATTTCCACAGGGATTATGTCCCACCAAGAAAAGATAGCATGCCTCTAATAAAAGTACTACCATATGGGAAATACTCATTGGAAACATCACCAGTCCCACCTAGTGTAAGTATTGAAGGAGATATACTTGTCAAGGTTTTCGAACTCAAGTTCATGGATCATGATATCACTGAGGAGAATAAATTCCTGGAGTTGGCTAGAGAGAAATACGTGTGCACTAATATCATATTGGGAATAAGAGTGATAATGTTGGAGACACAGGTGTGGGAAACCAGATTGGAGAAATCAGACATACTAAACTTGATGGAGATCCCACACTTCAGACAGAATTTGGAAATAAATTCTTGTGTGAAGCTACTTCTCGACTGCATCCATGGGGGGACATTGTGGCTTGACCCCCCAGTTTCAATTAATACTACGTTGATTTCATGAATCATAGGGATCCCATAGTCAGTGAGGATCTGACCATTATGTTCAACAAGGCAGGGGAGAGAGCCCTATCAGAAACAATGAAGGAAAAATTCCACACTTTCAGGGGGAAAAGGGGATTGGATGTTAAAAACTGAAGTGATGAAAATGTTTGGTTTGCAACATAGGTATTGGCCTGCAAGTTGTTGCACAAATGTTAGAAGGATGAAGTACTAGCTACAGTAATTGTAGCTGCAGAAAAATGCACCGAAGGGGTTCAAATGAACTAGGCCACCTTCTTGGTGAACCAAGTTTTGCAAGATTGTATAAAGGCCTACGAAAAGGGCACAAAACTTCATTATGCATGGCTTTTAATTTTGATTTCGCTGGTCATATGGCAGGAACCAGGATACTATCAATGCATGGGTACATATGGTAGAGGTATTATGGTTGTGCGATATGTCAACCTATAGCATATGTCAAACAAGAGAAGGAAACAAGACACTAATGTCACATTCTTTGTATACTTTGATACTATTAGGTATATAATTGCAAAGAACCAATATGGTTCTTACCACAAAAATCCATCATAAATGGAATGAATAATTGTAATCCATACTAGTGCTAGCAGGTAAAACCCCCCTATGACTACACCAAGGTTCATAATGTAGGTAGATCAATTAACCGTCTAAAATTCAAATACTTCTCNAAGGAAAGAGAGAAGGCTTGGCATGATAGACACATTCAATAGAAAAAGTTTCAAGTGGGAGACTTAGTATTACTTTACGACAATAAATTTATGCAACATCCAGGGAAGTTTAGAATGCACTAGTTAGGATCATATGTGATTCATCATGTAACATAAGTAGGTGTTGCGTAGTTGAAAACCTTAATGGAGAAGTCTTTGGAGGAATGGTGAATGGAAGTCGACTGAAACTCTATAGAGATGGATGGCAATTTGTGTAGTAATATGGGTTGTGCTAGACCACATGTATCATAGTAGTTGTATTATAGTAGGAAGAAAAACACAAAAAAACAAATAAAAAGTATAAAAAGGAAGAAAATCAAATAAAAAGTAAATATAAAAAAATAAAAAGATTATAGGGTATAAGGCATAAGAAATGGCGCAGAAGAAAAGATTATCGCGCATCATGATAGAACTACACCTATTAACAAAAGAATACACAACAAAAAAGATTGTGAAGCAACAAATGTATTGTGCAGTTTGGAACTAATAAGACTGGTCAAGGAATTAAATTATGGAACGATGACGATAATAAGGTAATGACAAGTCATAATGACGTAGTATTATCTTAAATGGAAAAATWTGTCGAAAATCACAAYAGATTGGCAGTACGAGACAAAAATCATACAATGGATTTGGTAATAAATCCACATTTATTTAACCATTCATCAACCACTTTGGTGGATTGGAAAAGTGAGTTAAGGTGTGAAGAGACATGCACAATTGGAAAGGAGGCACAAAAACAGTGGAAGGTTGTTAAGTGTCAATCATTGTTACTAAGAACTACATGCAAGAGAGAGTGAACCAAAGAAAACCAGAGTGAACCCAAGTGATTCAAATCTGAAATACAACTACAACATAACAACCATAGAGCAAATGATTTTTTCTCACAAGACAATGGCTCTGTTAAAAGTTGGAGCACCATCAACAGCGATGCAAAAGCAATCAAAATGACTGGTAGTTACACCAGAGGTTGAGAAAAAAACCAAAGCTTTGGCTTCAGCTTCACAATCCAGTTTCCACAGGGATTATGTCCCACCAAGAAAAGATAGCATGCCTCCAATAAAAGTACTACCATATGGGAAATACTCATTGGAAACATCACCAGTCCCACCTAGTGTAAGTATTGAAGGAGATATACTTGTCAAGGTTGTCGAACTCAAGTTCACGGATCATGATATCACTGACGAGAAGAAATTACTGGAGTTGGCTAGAGAGAAATACGTGTGCGCTAATAGCATACTGGGAATAAGAGTGATAATTTTGGAGACACAGGTGTGGGAAACCAGATTGAAGAAATCAGACATACTGAACTTGATGGAGATCCCACACTTCAGACACAATTTGGAAATAAATTCTTGTGTGAAGCTACTTCTCGTCTGCATCCATGGGGGGACATTGTGGCTTGACCCCCCAATTTCAATTAATACTACATTGATCGCATGAATCACAGGGATCCCATAGTCGGTGAGAATCCGACCATTATGTTCAACAAGGCAGGGGAGAGAGCCCTATCAGAAACAATGAAGGAAAAATTCCACACTTTCAGGGGGAAAAGGGGATTGGATGTTAAAAACTGAAGTGATGAAAATGTTTGGTTTGCAACATAGGTATTGGCCTGCAAGTTGTTGCACAAATGTTAGAAGGATGAAGTACCAGCTACAATAATTGTAGCTGCAGAAAAATGCACTGAAGGGGTTCAAATGAACTAGGCCACCTTCTTGGTGAACCAAGTTTTGCAAGATTGTATAAAGGCCTACGAAAAGGGCACAAAACTTCATTATGCATGGCTTTTAATTTTGATTTCACTGGTCATATGGCAGGAACCAGGATACTATCAACGCATGGGTACATATGGTAGAGGTATTATGGTTGCGCGGTATGTCAACCTATAGCATATGCCAAACAAGAGAAGGAAACAAGACACTAATGTCACATTCTTTGTATACTTTGATACTATTAGGTATATAATTGCAAAGAACCAATATGGTTCTTACAACAAAAATCCATCATAAATGGAATGAATAATTGTAATCCATACTAGTGCTAGCAGGTAAAACCCCCCTATGACTACACCAAGGTTCATAATGTAGGCAGATCAATTAACCGTCTAAAATTCAAATACTTCTCTAACTACCCCAAACATAATAAAACTCATACACGAAAATCAAAGATGAGGGTGATCGGGTAACTATACCTCTACTCCATGTCTGGTGATGATCCCCTCACGCTTGAGAGCTTCGCTGACTACATGCCTCCTCCCAGGGATGGCATGCATTCAAAGATTGACAAATAGAAATCTACAAGTATGCAATTTCATATACAAATTAGGTTTAGATGTTAGAATGTCAAAACATAAACCATTAAAAGCATTCAATACACCATGATTTGGGACAGGAAAAGTATTTATTTTATTAATAACTCAATGGTTATACCTTTACAACCAAATCTAACTATTGCTCCACGAAGTTGGTCTGGGCTCCTCTTCACCAAGCTCCAAGTGCACCTTTGCATGTCTTCTCCTCTAAACCTTCTAATCTCTTATTGGGAAGTGAATGGGTTCTGATGGAGGAAGAAGGGATAATTGGGGAATGTTGAGGCAATTCTTACAAAAGGGTTGCAATAACTCGGGCAAGGAGGGGATGTGAAACAGGCATATTTTCATTGTTCTTATGTATAGATGTAAAATGAGACCCCAACACCTCCTTTTATATGAAAAAAGGATGGTTATTTGGTTGGGTGACGGGCTATAGGCAGTGGATTAGTTGGGAAACTACCCAATAGCTCGTAATCTCAACAAATTCCTTGCAACTTTTTTTATTTTTTGTAACTTTTAAAAGTACACGCGGGTTGTAATGGTGCATCATGCATATGTACATGGGCTGTAGTGGTGCAGCGAGAGTTTATACATGGGAAATATCAGTGTAGGGCATGTACATCTTCAAAAAATGGGTTTTTTAGAAGAGCAACTCAGTAGTGATTTGGCAAAAAATGCAAGTAAGAGGGCCAAAGGCCAGGTATGCATGTGCAGAGAAATTTAGGGTTATAACAACTAGATAATAAATATATTGAATAAGAATATATGTAATGAGATAAAATAGATAATACATGATGAATAAATGTACAATGAGAGTGCCAAATATATAGAGAACCTAAAGACACATATGGTGACCATCCATCTTAAAAAAGCTTTGTCTTCAAAGCATGATTAGAGAAGGACCTATCTCTTGTTCTAACTCGAACTGACTTCTCGTGATATTTTGTTTTGTAAGTGTGACACTTGAAGAAACAAAACGATATAATTTTTGAATTCCTGAAGTAATATGTTGCATCTTTTTGGAAGTGATCCATCCCAAATCTACTTTCATTGGAACTGTTTGATGATTAATTGTTCGGATATGATTTCTTATTTTAGGCTTCCATAGAAGTTGTTGACTTTGTCTTCGTTATTTTTCAATGTTGTAGTTTAGTCATTGGTAAGAAGAACATTATTGATATTCCTCTTGACCTTGTTGTTGGTCGTAACAACTCTTGTGATTTGGATGATGATAAGGCACAAAAATATCTTCTGAATATTGTTTATTAGATCTTTTTTCAACTTTTGATGTTTTTGGTAATTCAATTGGATCAGTGTTTGTTTCTTTCTCTAAGTTTTGGATTTTTTGAACTAGAAGCCTCTCCATTTCAAATAATTTAGTCATTGTTTATGTTGGCACAGGGGCAGACCCAGGGTTCAACGCTCAAGAGAGCACCAACAAAACCCTAACTACTAGCCCTTTCAGCAACACCTACGAAGCAGATGAAGTCTCACCTGAGGTAGAGGCAGGGGTGGTTGTAGGAGTCAGATGTCTGCAACCTTAGCTGGGACACAGATATGTGATTATAACACTTAGAAATCATCTAACATGGTTTATTCATCAATATTCAACCCTTACAACACTTCGCAGGTAACACAGAGTATCGCAGTGAGTACTTAGATCTAAGATAATTTAGCACTTAGCCACAACAAGATAGATCGGGTTCAGCAGATCAAGCACTAAGCATATTACATATCGGATCTAACATTCATTCCTATCTTAGAAGCACAAAGCATAACTAAATCTATTTAATCACATCAAGCACTTAGCCAAGAAGGAGATAAACACATTAGGTCGAAGCACGAAGCACAATACACACAATTATCGTGGTTCACCCCCACCCTGGGGCTAAGTCCACAAGATCTTCTTCTTTATTATCTCATTCAAGCAGTTACAACACAGAGCTTCAAAAATTCTTGCTTCGCACAGGACAGAAGATCTGCGCAGCTCACTAGATCTTTCTTCCTTGCACTTCAGTACAAAACAACTTGCAAGCTTCTTACAATCATGCACAGAGCATTTACAAGATACATCTGATCACACAGATCTAGTTTTGGCAATAAGCTATCACATAGATGTACTACTCTCCCCTTTTCCCTCCTTTTCTTACATTACCTAAGTATCTATTTATAGATTACAAAAATGGGCCTAAACATGGGTGAACCCATGGGTCGACATCCCTTTCCCGTTACATTAACCCAAAACCCTAAAGGGACCCAAAAATAGGTCTAGTTTCCCTAATTTCCTCTTCGCATTGCACTCCATCTTTGGCAAGCTGTCGAAGTCCCAAAAATGGTCAAATATGACCAAGTATTCTTCAAAACTTGGTCAAGGGCCAACAGGCTCCCAACACTCACCTGTGACTCATCCCAAGTCACTCTGGTCTGATCAATTCCGCCTCGAATGCTTCAAGATTGGCTTGAGCTACTTCGACCTGCTATAGTACGACAACCTCTTGCTCAGTGAATCCCTGGATAACTATGTCATTGAGTGGTCCTTCCAGGTGTTGTTTTGCAGTGATGACAACCTATTCAAGTTCAGCTTCCTAACTTTCAATTTCAACGAACAGTTGGCATGCCTTTTCTTGGATTGGCTGAAGTTGTTGGGAGAATTTCATCACTTTAATTTGCAGTGTATGTACCTGTTGTTGGGTTGTACCTTGTTCTTAAAACCTATTCATTATTTCGACTAGGGTCAAAGTCTTTATCTCCACTTGTAGCGTGTCTACATGCTAATTTGCTTCTTGGAGCTATGCCTCCAATGTCTGCAATTCTATATTATCTACAAGGGTTTCATAAGTCTGGGTGATTCTAGCACTCAGTTTCTTGCATTCCAGGGCAAAGGTTTTTAATAGGTCAACTGCACTTTGAGTAGTGGCCTCTCTTAGATCTCTTATTTCTTGGGGGGTCTCAGACACGGTGCAGAGCTCCAGATATGTGATGCATTTTTGGAGTTGTTGGATTACTTTTTCCAATTGGGTCACCTGTTGTGGGAGAAGGTCTTCCATCTTCACTTCTATGACCATCACAGAGTGAAGTTCTTTGTGAACCCTTTCCTATACTTCAAGTTGCTCTGCTAGAAATTGTGCCTTTTCCTCATCCCACTTCACTTTTAGGGAAAGTTTTTC
The DNA here is from genome assembly GCA_009831015.1 of Picea engelmannii. Lineage (NCBI taxonomy): Eukaryota > Viridiplantae > Streptophyta > Pinopsida > Pinales > Pinaceae > Picea > Picea engelmannii. The sequence continues at coordinate 100,354 of ML812699.1, forward strand.
CCATTCTGCCTCACTCTGTTGTTCTAGAAGTTCTTTCTGCGATTGCATCAAAGCCTGGGTGGCTTGTGTTGTGTCTTCTTGGGCTCGTCGAAGGTGAGATTCGACTTGATCAACGATCTGGTGTAGATGAGTGGGCTCATCGCCTATTCCTGATTTTCCTCTTATCAAGGGCGTTGTAGAAACTTCTCAGCTAGACTGGAGTGTTTGTTGCACTTCTTGGAGTTCGCCCTTGATTCAGTTGAATATCTCCTCCTGCTTTGTTTCTTTCTTTTTTGCGAGCTGTAGTGAAACATCATTCAACACAGCAATTAAGAATTCAAAGTCATCCAGGGTAAGGGTAATTTTAAGCGTGGTCCGGGTGGCCTTAGATTTCTTTCGAGAGGAGGGTTTTGGTGGTGTAATATTTCTTTTCATGGAGGGATCCTCCTCTTCTCTAGGTGGAGTAACCTTGCCTCTGTTTTTCTCAACTTTTGTGCCACCTAGTTCATCACCATCACCTCCCTGCGCAGGTGAGATCGAAGTAGTCTTCATGGACGTGCTAGGGACATCTTAAACTTTGTCATCCTTACTAGTCTTGATTGGCCCAGGTGTATCTACCATAGCTTCAGGGATTTATTCGTTGGACATGTCTACGGGGTTCGCTGCAACAAGGAGGTCCGCCGACCATTCCTTGGAATCTCCTCCAAGTCATCTTTTGTCAGCTTGCAGTAGGATTGGAGTTGTTGTTTATGCTCATCATCGAGCGCTATAATGTAGGTGAAGTGGTGGTCCACGTTGAATTCCATCAAAGGTCTAAACCTATGAAGTACATTTGGGGTGATTCGCACTGTAGACTGAATTTCTTTCTTCAGTTGGTTGAAATATGTGTGGAAGATAGCATTGGACTACCACTGCTTGTTCATGTCACTGGAGTACCACAAAGTATAGAACTCCATGGCTACTGGTTTGAAAGGTTCGATCTCCAGAAAAGTGGCTCCCTCTGGTAGTTCCCAAGAGATGAAAATGATGAGTATGAGCAACCAACTAAAGTGGAAATCATGTCCTTGGTCTTGCGCTCCTCTACAATCCAACTCCAACTGGTTTACAAGATACTGTGCCCAATTCATATGTAGTCCCTCGGCGCACTTCCCTGCAAGGTCAACTACGAAGCTAGTCATCTATGTTGGTCTATTCTTATGAACCAACTTACCCATGATCAGATGACAGACAAGGTGAACTACGCCACTCTGGATAGAGGCTACCTTGTAGCCTCACTTACATTTCTCTACATCACCATAAGTTTATTTTATCTGTTGTGCTAGTACTCGGTCTGAGGTATTCCCTGGGTAAAAATCCTGTGGATCATGGCCTTGCATGCTAAGTCCTGTGATCCGATTGATAAGATTTGTATCCATAGTGATGTGGCAGTCCAACCATAAGTATATGTCGTGGTAGCAAGACAGTAGCACCTTGATGCATGCGTTGACTTCCTCGTGTCTGCCGAAGTGAGGGATCTTAAATACGTTGAGCAGTGTGGACTGTACGAGGTTCTAGGTCCAAGACTATGGGACAATCTTAGGATTTATGCCTTTGGTCTTAGTTAAGTACTTATGCGGAGCTAACATGTTATAGGTTTTGCGATATCCAAGGTTAAAATAATTAAATTTCAATGCTGCGAGCTTATCCTAGTCAGCGTGTACTGCGCACACCCCTTTCGGAAGATACGCGGTGATCAAGGTGTACTCAAATTCTTTGGGTCGTGGTTCAGAAATTTCCTACTTCGTGAGAAATGAAGGGAGAATCTTGGACTCCTCATGTTGATGATGCTTGCACGCCTGTAGACATCCTTCTTTCTGACATGACTCTCTCATCCATTAAGTCAATCAAAATTTCTTCAGATACTTTCTCAACAATGTTGAGCTCGTCCGAAATACAAGCTTGGGTCCACTAGCTCAGGTGTGAAAATGAATTTAGAGACTATGATGAACAATATGGGAACAAGGAAATGATCATAGGGTGAAGTAATCTCAAGTTTCGGGCTCAAATTCTCATTTAGCAAAAGTATTTTCGATGTGTGGTGCAACGAACTAAGTAGGGAAACTTAGCAATGAATATCTTGCAATGGATAAGAGGCTACATTAACTGATGTTTTGTCCATATGGCGCGGTCTAATGGTCTAGTGGTGAGACATAAAGGCATTTCGACCCTGTTCAGAGCGGAAGTCGAATAGTTATATTGGCTTCCAACGGTTATATTTTTGTGCCATGGCAAAGTGCCATAGGTCATTGTTCTGATTTCATGGCAAAGCTCGATTCCTATGATTTTTCCTTCTATGAAGTTTCCTCTAGAGTCTTCTGTAACTTTCCAATTTTGGCCCTCTTCTTACTTAGCTTCCTAGAATTTTTACCAGTAAGCTTCGTCTCGGTCATCCTTTTTCCATTATGATTCTTATCTTCTCTTGACATAGTCAGTTTGTGTTGCTTAGGTTCTTTCTTCAGATCCAAAGGTAATACTCCTTCATCATATGGATTAGGTATTTTGGTCTTCTGTGGTTCCTCTAATTTTCTTATAACTTTGATACCCAAGTCCTTGGTGTTCAATGGCTTAGGTATGTCCTCTTGTTCTTTCATCAAGTAGGAGATCCTTCTAGACATAAATTCCATGAGTTCTTGCTTCTTCTGTTCTAGAGTGTCCTTTTCTTCTGTTCTTCGGGTCTGGTCTTTTTCAATCCAGATCCTACCTAACAAAGCTAGAAATGGGGCATGGTCCTCAATAAATTTAATAACTTCGAATTCTTCCTCTGTTGAAGTTCCATGGGTACTCATAGCTATCTGGGTAATTCTGCCACATAGGGTTACCATTTTTCCTTTAAACAATCCGATGGTTCATAGTGAAGGGACCAGAGCAGGCCTTCCTAGGGTTTCCCAAGTTCTTTTTGTCATAATGTTCATCGGTGTTCCCTCATCCAGAGCATAGCCAATGTCGAAGTCTCCTATTCTCACTTCGATTTTCTCCTTTTCTTTGAAGATCTATGACAAACTGACATCCTTATGGTCATCTAGAGTTTCTTTTATTTTCAGTAACATGATCTTTAATTCTTTCTGGGGTTCTTCTATATTTTTAGTCTCTTGATCTCCTTCAGAGTTTGCTTGTTCCATAATCATATTTTCAAGTCTAGCAATCATTCTAGGGAAATCCAATACTTCATGTTGCATATCTCTACAACAGAGGCAGCTAGGGTCTCTCCTAGGGAATTCCTTAGAAATATGTCCCGGTCTTCTGCAATTGTAGAAAAGAGTTAATCCTCTCTTTCTCTTCAATGATCCCCAACTCTTTTTGTACTGCGTACTAGGATCATAAGGGCTAGCCTGCAAAAGTTTATTTCTAGGGTCCTGCATCCATTGGTTAGTCCAAAAACTCTTTCTATGCATAGGTATAACATATCTTTCACTATTCCTATCAAACCTATTCATATCAAACTTTATTTTATCTAACAATGCTCTAGTTTTTAAGCTGAGACAAAATTTATCAAACATACCTAAATTTATACATTAAAAGTAAAAAAATTCACTTATTTGCTTCCATGGGGCACAAAGCTTTCAGATCTAAAACTTGAACTATTCTTACCTTTACTAAAGGCTAGAGCTTACAGATATTACCTCTTTTCTATAAGAAATTCTACTTTTATCTTTCTTAGAGCACAAAGTGTTCAGATCTCACTTCTTTTCTTCAGTATCAACCTCTTTTCTTGCAGATCTGACCTCTTTCCTTCAGATCTTACCTTTCTTTCTCGGAACAAAGCTTCGTAGGTCAAGTAGAATACTGTGCACTAGGGCAACAAATATATGCACAGAGCTTATTTTGCACAAAGATTTTTCTTCTTTAGTTCCCAACAATCACAGTTTCTGTCCCAGCAACGGAACCATTTGTTGGCACAAGGGTAGACACAGTGTTCAATGCTCAAGAGCACACCAAAAAAACCCTAACTACCATCCCTTTCGGTAACACCTACGAAGCAGATGAAGTCTCACCCGACGTAGAGGTAGGGGTGGTTGCAAGACTCAAATGTCTGCAACCTTAGCTGGGACACAAATATGTGATTATAGCACTTAGAAATCATCTAACATGGTTTATTCATCAATATTCAACCCTTACATCACTTCGCAGGTAACACAGACTATCGCAGTGAGTACTTAGATCTAAGATAATTCAGCACTTAGCCACAACAAGATAGATCGGGTTTAGCAGATCAAGCACTAAGCATCTTACATATCAAATCTAACATTCATTCCTATCTAAGAAGCACAAAGCATAACTAAATCTATTTAATCACATCAAGCACTTAGCCAAGAAGGAGATACACACATTAGGTCGAAGCATGAAGCACAATACACATAGTTACCATGGTTCACCCCCACCCTGGGGCTATGTCCACAAGATCTTCTTCTTTATTATCTCAGTCAAGAAGTTACAACACAGAGATTCAACAATCCTTGCTTCACACACGACAGAAGATCCACGCAGCTTGCTAGATCCTTCTTCCTTGCACTTCAACACAAAACAACTTGCGAGCTTCTTACAATCATGCATAGAGAATTTACAAGATACATCCGATCAAACAGATCCAGTTTTGGCACTAAGCTATCACATAGATGTACTACTCTCCCCTTTTTGCCTCCTTTTATTACATTGCCTAAGTATCTATTTATAGATTACAAAAATGGTCCTAAACGTGGGTGAACCCACGGGCTGACATCCGTTTCCCGTTACATTAACCCAGAACCCTAAAGGGACCCAAAAATAGGTCTAGTTTTCTTAATTTCCGCTTCGCATTGCGCTCCATCTTTGGCAAGATGTCGAAGTCCCAAAAACGATCAAATATGACCAAGTATTCTTCAAAACTTGGTCAAGGGCCAACAACTTCTTTGTGATCGGACTCTTCTTGTAAATATTTCTTATTATGCTTTAGCTTTATAATTTGGGTAAGTAATTCTTGATTATGTCGCCTTAAACATAAAAGTTCTTCCTTATTTCCTGACTTGTCGTCCTCATTTTTTGATTCCAAATTTTTCATTATTTCGTTCTTTAAACTTTTAATTTGTGCAAGCAATTTTTGATTAAGTATTCTTAAGTGAGAGGTTTCTTCATATTTTTTAAGATAATTTCTTCTCATTCTTTAACTTCTTGATTTGTTCAACCAAGCTTTGATTATGGTTCTTTAAATGAAAATTATCTTCATCTTTCTCTATTAATTTCTTAATGATATCATGATTATGTTGTTCTAACTTCTAATCCTTTTGCTTCTTATCTTTCTCCTCGTTTATTTGTACCAATAAATTTTGGTTATGTTTTTTTAAATAAGAATGTCTTTGTCTTTTTCTAGTATTTTCCCTCAAGAGTTTTTTTTGTCTCTCTTCTTGTTTTTTTAGCATTTGCTCCAACCCAACTTGAAATTGTAAATTTCTATTGTGTTGTTGATAACGAATTATTTGGTTCTCTAATTCTTTTATTTTTACTTCCCAATGTGTGTCACCTTGATTTTATACTAAAGTAAAAATATTTTTACGATATGGACAAGGGTGAGTTCCATTCATAAGGCCCTTTTCATACTCTTCCGCTTTTGCACAAATAGGGACATTTTGCCAAAAATATTTTCTTTGTAGATGTCATAGTTCACTTCGTATTTATTTTTTATAAATGATAAATGTATGAATTTCAAGAACCCACTTTTAAAACAATACACTTTTCACTCTTTTTTTTTTTTAAATCCTTTAACTTTCCTCCTTGTCTTTTTGTGGATATCTCTAACTCCACAATATTTGATATGATACCCTCTCTTCTTAATTTTCCTATATGAATATCATTTGCACAAGTTAATTGAGCATATTACTAGCACAACCGCTAACTCGCGGCTAAGAACACCGAAAGGTATTGGCTGAAAACTGTAATCTGTCTGTGGTAATATAAAACATTTGGCTGCATGGTTTAATCCTACTTAATCATTTAAACGTGGAATTTACATATCCTTACAGTAATTTTTTAATGTGATTAGGTAAATGTTAAAAGGTAAACATGTTAACGAATGCCTTGATAAATGCAAGAAAGTTATGAATAATAAATCTGACCCATTGATTTTGGAGGACGACTAAGAATATGCCAGCATCTTCAATGCATAGCCATCAGATTAGGGTTTAAGGTTAAATAAGGTTAAAAGATCATTAATTGTGCCCATTGTCAATAGGTGTACACCTTTCAGCGTAATTATTTTTCTAAAATATCTTTTGACTTTTATTGAATTAATATTACTCCAAACAACTTAGGTCATTGACTTTTTATTTTGGCTTCAACCCCACCACGTGTATATAGAAAGTTGTAAAAAGTTACCACTGTAAATTCTTTTTTTTATAGGGTAGGGAAAATACCATGGGACAATGGTTTACCAAAACCATGGGCTTATAAACCACTAACAGTAAAATCAAAATTTACTCTTCCTTCTTCTTTGGAATATTTTATTTTAAACTATCTTTTCTTTTTTTATTCTTTCTTTCTTTTTTCTTCTCCCTTTTTTTTCCTTTATTTACTTTTCCTTCTTCTTGATATCTCATAATAACGTATAATTTCTTGCAGCTGAAAGATTTTTTCTTCAATGGTAATTTTTTATGATGATTTGTTTTTTAATGGAAAAATTCCCTCACATGGTCAAGCCCTGGATAAATTAGAGAAACTGTGATTTTTTTTTGTATGAGGCTCCAATCCTGTATGGACAATGGATATGATCAACAAAAAAGATTTGATACTAATGCAAATAACCAATCTTGTTCTTATGACGAACATCCATAATAAATGGAATGAATAACTTTAATCCATACTGGACAAAAAATATATTGAATAAGAATATATATAATGAGATAAAATAAATAATATATGATGAATAGATGTACAATGAGAGTGCCAAAAATATAGAGAACCTAAAGGCACATATGGTGACCATCCATGAAAGGATGTGTCCCTTATATAGTTATTAACTATTTATTATTATTATTATTATTATTTATGATTATTATCACTCAATATTTATATATTTTGTATGTTACACTAATCGAGCATACGTCACACATCTCAGGAGATACAGTGGAAGCATACAAATACATTGTGTGATTCAAAGCAGGCGTGCACCACATGCATATTCAGGAAAACAAAGACCTGATGTGCCATTGGTTTCCAACCACCTATAGGTTGACATTGGAATACGTATTCCTTATTGTGAATGATTGGGAAGATGGGTGGAAAACCCCAACAGAGAAAATAGGTCACTTGGAAGACAAAGAAGAGTAGGATAAGAGTGATGGAGAACCATATGAGTATGAAGAGAAGGGGAATGATCAGAACAATGGTGCAGGAGATATGATTGGCCCATCAACAATAGACGCTCAACAAATAGTCCCAACAACATGTGCAAAATGAAAGGATAAGGGGAAGGAACCAGTAGGAGGGGCACGCAAGAAGACTAAAGTGCATAGAGAAACCCCAATTTATACTTTAAACAACGATGATATGAACCACATAGGCTACCAAGTACAAGACGCCATAGAGGAAATCATTGAGGAAGCAACCGGGAAGCAAGTAGAGTATAAATAGAGAGTGCAAGATCAATTCGCAGCAATCCAACATCTCTTGGAATCATCTAGCATAACAAAAGAGTGTATTACTGAGGGAGGACCATCCATAATTCTAGGGAAGGAAGTAGAGTATGCACATCTATTATTAACCTAATTAGCAGTCGGGCACATAACACTCCAAATTGAGATGGACACACTTGAATTTTCAATATCCAAATTACAAGAACAGATGCACACGCTAGGACACCTGAAAATAATGGTATCAAGGATGTTGATACAAGGATTACAATAATTTCAAATATGTTTGTTGCAATAGATTAAGAGTTGAGGAGATGAGGCACATTGGGAGCTAACGAATAATGGAAAAAAGGGATCAGGTGCAACAATAGTATGATGTTGTGCTCCAGTAGAAGAAGGAATTTGAAGGAAGAGTAAATAAATCCCTCAAGGAAAAGTATGAAGCCAAAATTATGGCACATAAAACACAAGCACTCTTCTAGAAGTTAAACGAGGAAATTCCAAAAGTACCCATAGTGGTAGAAGATACTATGGAAGAATGAGTAATGAAGATAGGAAATTTCATAAAAGGATTCCAATAACATATATAATACCTACTGTTGGAGTCGCACTGTTCTTTCACCCTGCACGAATTTTCAAAGTCTGATACTTGAAATCTGAAGATGTTTTTCTTCTCCTTCCGAACCTCATAAAGCTTTCAAAGCTTGTCACATGAATAGCGATACGTTTTTGTGCTTTCAAATAAAATT
>ML812699.1:122193-142102 GCA_009831015.1 Picea engelmannii
CATCTTGTACTTGAACATTTAAGTGGGGTAAAAGGAGGTTGCCCCCTCGAAGAGGCTTATTATCTGAAATTATCTCTTTTTCAAGTCGTTGAGTACTTTTCCTGAGGTTTTTCTATGCTATATTGATGTTTGGTTCTTAACATTTGGATTCTAGAAATTTTTTCTTTCATTGCTGCTTGATCCTACGAATGCATTAGCTGTCCATATTTCATATTTGTGTAGGTTCATTATCAACTTCTATTGATTTTTTTATTTGAAGTACAAAATATTCCTTTTTCATACCATTATTTACAATAGTTAGTCTCTAATTTCCTATGAAATACATGGTTGTCACAATATTTGACATCAATGACAACATGATCCAACAATATCCCCCTTTGTCATTGAAGGAAAAACATACTTAAACTCCACGAGTCTATGCAAGTCTCCCCTTGTATTTGTACTCTCCCCTTTTGACATCAATGTAAAATGGATACCATTACTCCCTTGCGCTATTCTCTTCATTATTTTCTATGACACCAACAACCTTCCGTTCCTTATGTTTCTCCCCTAAACTTGTGCTTCTCCATGAATCTTTCTGAAGTAACTCCCCCTGTGAATGTGCTTGTTTTTGAGTTATTATACCACTTCCTTATTTATGTAATGTCCCCAACCTTTGTTTTTCCGAGCTCCCAACAACTTTCAATTGAAGCCAGCATACCTTAATTAGGAATGGGAATGATTCCCATCTTCTGTTTGAGATACTCAAATATATCTCTGGGAAGTGGTTTTGTAAATATATCTGCAATTTGTTCCTTTGTTGTTACGTATTCCATATTTACAAATTGGTTTTCAACTTGCTCTCTTAAAAAATGGTACTTGATAGGTATATGTTTTTTTTTTTTAATGCATGACAAGGTTCTTAGAAATGTTTATTTCACTGGTGTTATCATATAGTATAGATATTGGTTGTTTTTAAACAACCTGAATGTCTTGTAAGGTTTGCTTCATCTAAATAATTTGTGTGCAACAGGTTGATGTTGCAATGTATTCATCTTCTGCAGTTGACATAGATATTGATGATTATGTTTTTCTCAGCCAAGAAACTAAGAAATTTACTACAAAGAATGCACCTCCACTTGTGCTTTTTCAATCGTCTACACATCTTTCCCAATCAACATCAGTGTATGTTTTCAAGGTAAAATATTCTATTTTTGGATACCACAGTCCATAGTCCAAGGTACCCTTCATATATCTGAACATTCTCTTGACTTCCTGTACATGACATTATTTTGGTGTAGATTGAAACTTTGCAACATTTCCAACTTCCTTCATCACATCATACCTTGAATTTGTTACATACAATAAGCTGACAATCATAGACTTGTCAATTTTTTTATATGTTTCCATGGATTCATCATCTTTGATGAGTTTTGATCTTGTGGTCATGGGGGTGTTGAATGGTTTGCAATACTCCATTTTGAACGTCTTTAGTATCTCCTTAATGTACTTCATTTGAGATATAAATATACCTTTGTCTGATTGAGAGATCTGTAGTCCTAAGAAGAATGATAGTTCTCCTAGCATTGTCATATCGAATTCACTTTGCATCTCTTCAACAATTGTTTTTCTTATCTCGTCTACATTACTTCCAAATATTATATCATCCACAAAGAAAAAAATTAGTATCATGTCTTTGTCCTCCTTTTTGATGTAGATGTTGTCGTTTGCATCTCCTCTTTTAAATCCTTGATGTTGTAAATGCTTGTCTAGTCTAAAGTATCAAGTTTTAGGGGCATGCTTTAGGCCATAGAGGGATTTCTTGAGTTTGCATACATAATATCCATCTTCTGATAACTAAAATCCTGCAGGTTGTTCAATGCATACTTCTTCTTCTAAATTTCCATTTATGAAAGTTGATTTAACATTCATTTGATAAATTTTAAAGTTCTTGTAGCAAGCAAATGCCAGAAACATCCTAATTGCTTCCAATCTTGCTACATGGGAAAAAATTTCCTCAAAATCAACTCATTCAATTTGAGAATATCCCTTGCATACCAATATTTATTTGCTTATGACTACCTATCCATTTTCATTTTCTTTATTCCTGAAAACCCATTTAGTGCCTATTACATTTTTGTCCTTGGGTCTAGGAACAAGATCCCAGGTTTGGTTCTTTTCAATTTGGTCCAATTCATCATTCATGGAATTGATCTAATGTTCATCTTGGCTATCTTCTTCAAAGTTATGAGGTTCTATTATAGATAGTAAATTTTACTTGATTATTTATTCTTCTCCTTGTTTGAGATCATGCACTCCTATTTCCAAGAATTTGGCTTTCATTATCATTCTTTTGTACATACCTTGAAGGAGTTTTTGTGTCCTGTTTTTCTATTTCATCTTCCTTTCTATTTTTTTATCCTTATTTTTTTGTTCTTGTTCTTCCTTTTGTTCCTTCTTTGATTCTTTTTCTTCTTCGTTTTCCTCTTCATGTTGTCCTTCTTGCATAAATTCATCTTCTTTTCTGCAATTTGCTTCTTTTAAAATATGGTTTGTAAAATGTGAATTTCCATCATATACTTTCACATTTGTACTCATTACTATCTTGTTCAACCTTATATTGTAGACTCTATAGGCTTTACTATTAGACAAGTAGCCTAGAAAGATTCCTTCATATGATCTGGAATCAAATTTACCCAAATTCTCTTCACTTCTGTTTAGGTAACATTTACCCCCAAATACTTTGAGATAGTTAATTGTTGCAAGTATGCCTTTCCACAGTTCATATGGTGTTTTATCATGGTTTTTTATAAGAAAAAATGTGTTCAGAATATGGACAACAATATGTATTGATTGTCTCCAAAACATATCTGATAATTTGGATTGATTTAACATAGTTCTTTCCATTTCTTTTGCAGTCATGTTTTTTCTTCCTGCCACACTATTCAGTTGTGGTGCCTTGGCTACTGAGAATTGTCTTTTGATTCCATGTGTAGTGGCCCCAAGGCCGAGCCCCATTGCAAACCATGTTCTGAAAGAAATTGTGATTATGTTTTATAGGCTGGTGAACCAAGTTTTTATAAGCTGGAGGCTTATGTGTTTGTTAGGCCAGGGAGCCTAAGTGTTGAAGGCCAGGAGCCTGCTGTTGTATATGTAATCATGCAGAACACTTAATAAAATATAAACACCACCAGGTGCAGACCGACCACGATGAATGAGTGAAGGGGGACTGAGCATCCCCAGAGTGGGAAAGGAATTAGGGGCTGGAAGGTGGGAAAGGGGCTAAGTGTTGAGCTTGGGGGCCAAGCCTAGGAGGCTTAAGCCTGGGAATAATATTTTAATATTATTCCAAAAGAACATGTGCATTTTATGTTTCATTTCATCCTAAGTTTTGGAAAGGGTAAGCGTGGAAAGGGGATGCATGCTGATAGAACACATGCATTTCCAAGGGTGACAAGTGTCATCCCTGGTGCATGCAAATAAAACGGTCAGGAGGAGCTGTGAGAGGGATTCTCCTCCATTCTACCTGACGGTCTGAAGGTGAACGATCGGATCTCTGCAAAAGAATACCCTAGTGCATCCCTGAAAGCTGAAAATCCTGGGTCGACTTCTGAGATAGCGGGTCAACCCCTGTCTGAACAGTTCAAACCTGTGTTGACCCTGCGTGGATTGTTTGTCACGCATCCCCGACAACCAGAGGGTGAGTCTATTCTATGTTGGCGGATTGGGAAATAAGAAGTGACCAGCCATTGTTGAACCTGTTAGGAAGCTCGTGTATGTTTTCCCCGTGAGTTGTTGTGACCACGCAGTGCTGGACTGCGTGGGGTCTTGTTGGATAGTGGTACAACGTTCTATCCAGGTGAGAGAGGTGATTGAGGTTGGAAGAACATGTTTTTGGCCTATGAGCGATTCTCTCCAGGTGAGAGAGTGCGCGAAGGAAGGAGAGGACTCCTGGAAGGAACCCTGTAGATGCCATAGAGCTCAGAGACTTCCGGTCCAGCCTGTTCCTGTAACCCAAGGCAAGGGAGATTAGCAGCCGAAGGACTATTCAGGTGGCAGAGAAGGTGTATTCTCCTGGGGTGGAACATGCATGTGGGGAATGAGGGTCTGTGGGCAGTGAGCGTGGGAGGTTCCAGGGGAGAGAATCCCTTCCTTGTTGTTGTTGTTGTTGTTGTTGTGTGTGTTGTTTTCCCAGTAACCTCAACCTAGCCTAGGATTCCTTGTCTCAGGGTGGAGCTTAGTCCCAGCTCGGGGGTGACCCACTGCTGAGCTGATGAGCAGTGCGGTCTAAGGCTGGGAATTTTGTGGAAGGCCTGCACTTGGTTGGTAGATTCTACCATTGTTTTACAGATAAGTACCAGATGATGCTTTAATTATGTTTTGTAACTCTGTGTATTATAATTATCATGCATTCTGTTGTGCATTTGGATTAATGTATTTTCCATGGATTATTTATGTTAAAAATGATTCTTATGCTTACTCTGAGCTAAAATGTATTTCTTTGCTTAAATGCATGTGATTAATTATGAATGAGAATGTGTTATTCCGCGTAGTAACACCTACACGGTAGCCAAGGTGCGCTACAGTTATTCTGGTTTATCTACCAAGAGGTGTTATAGTAACCTTTGTAGCCGAGTGAAAATGGTGTTACAGTTTGGTATCAGAGCCAAGGTTTCGACACTGATCCTAGATGGGCTAGTGGAGCGGTCTTAGGACCGAGAATGCGAGGGGAAATTGGGTCTGGAAGGCCAATTTCGGACCCTGGTTTACTCCAAAATGTCGAGGAGTTACTTGACGAGTTTTTAAAGCTCAGGAGGTATATCGGCGTTATGAAACCGCAACCATTGTGGTATGAGTCCACAGGGAGAGAGGACTCCACACCAGTGGTGTGGAAGCTCTAGGATCTATTCGGGAGGGAAGGTGAACCCTTGTGAGTCGTCAGATCTTGAGAAAATTACCTGACAGCCGTCGGATCTGTAGAGAGTTGCACGGAGTTTGAAAGCTTCGTGAATAGGAGGGTGAAAGTCCCCAAAGGAGTTGGCTTATCGGGATATCGACGTTCGGGATATCAAAGTTCTCTAGGTCGAGAAGGTCGGGACATTTCAAGTTTCGAAATAGCGAGAGAGAGTCTGAGCCGTTCATCTAAGGAAGGACGCGTGTCATATGATCATCCAATTCAGAGATCCGGACACCCGGACTCACATAGGTGAGCATTTTTTACCTTGCACCGGGCGAAGTCCCAAGATTTGATCTGAGCCGTCCATCAATTGAGACACGTGGCGGTGATCGAGCGACCCGTCGGTATACAGGCTACCGGGGTTTTGAGTTGACAAAGGATTTTGTCATCGGGGAATCAAAAGTCCCGAAATCGCAAGATTGAATCGAGACCGCCCATTCGTTGAGGGTGCGTGGCAGTAATCCAGGCTATCGGGGAAAGTCCCGATAGAAAAGTCAATCGGCACATCGGGGTTCGGCGTTTCGCGAATCCTGGAGACGAGATGTCGGGGACAATTGGAACTGCGAAATCGCGAGAAGTGATCAGGATTGTCCATCATAGAAGGACACGTGGAGGAGATCAGAGCATTCAGGGGATTTCTCGAAAGGAAAGCTCCGTTGTGGGGCCTAGCTAATGTCACATCGAGAAATCAGGATTCGAAGAATCGGGAATCCCGTGGACAAGCATTTTATGCATTTCGGCATTGCAAAGTCTGAAACCCCGATAGGAGATAAGGCTACGGTCTTATGGGATAAAGGTCATATGGGCCAGGAGGTTAGTCAGGAAGGCTAATGCGTAAAGAGCCGTATCGGCGAATTAGCTCATCGAGGATCGTCGAATCACGTATGAGAAACCGTGTATTGGATTTCGGGAATAGGAGTGACAAGAGGTTGGGAGTCACTGCGTAATGAAGTCCTGAAAGTCCCAAAAACTGAAGTTTAAAAAAAAACCCCCAAAAAAAAGTGCAGAGCCGAACGAGAGCTCAGAAAACCCATTGGAATCGAAATGTCTTTTGTTCTTGTTGGTGTTAGTCATAAATGTTGTGGATTGTTTATGAAGTTTAATGGCCTAACAAACTTTGAATTTAATTGCATAGAGTGCGTGTGCAGAGTTCAACAAAGGCCAGGACTCCAGTTAACCAACGCTGAGTATGGAGTGGGGAAAGGTGCAGATTACCCTCGAAATAGAAGACGAACAGGAAGGAAAGGATGTTAACCTGGGAGTCGAAGGATCGAACTCTAATGGGTAATGAAAAGAGAAGGATAAGGAAGGACACATAATGAAAATCATTGAAGGATTGCAAAGAGAGGCCAAGGCTCACCGAGCTGATAGTCGAAAGCTCATGAAAGTCAGGGATTGGCAGGGTGAATTAAACTCAAGTACGACGGAGAGTCGTAGAACCCATGGGAGAAGAAGTAGGTCGAGGAGTGGTAGCCGACGTCTTAGTCGCTCCCAAAGACATTCTGATAGGGAGACACACAGTGGTTCAAGCTCGTCCCCTACCAAAAAACATCGAAAATATGGAAAGGAGGAATTGAAAGGGGAGATGAAAAATATTAAGCCTCCAACATTCGATGGAGAACATAAGAAGGAGGAATATGTCGAGACTTGGTTGCTTGGCATGAAGAAATACTTCCAACTGCAGAATTATTCCTCCCATGCAGAAGGAAGAATTGCAATGTATCAACTGAAAGGAAAAGCATCCATGTGGTGGGATCAGTTTGTGCAGGTGCAACACATCATAGAGAAAGAGGTCACTTGGAAGGAATTTAAGAGGTATTTTGAGAAGAAATACCTGACCAAAAGATACTATGATAGAAAGATGAAGGATTTCTTCGAACTCAAGCTAGGCAGCATGACTATTGATGAGTATGAACGAAGTTTTCTAGAACTACTGAAGTATGTTCCATTCATCAAAGATGAGGTTGTCAAGATTTAGAGATATCTGAGTGGACTGCCACCTTCCATTGGGGACAAGATTCAATATGATGATCCTAAGACCATGGAAGAAACAATAAGAAGGGTGAAATGCTTATACGGACAACAAAGAGAAAAGCCTACCTTTCGGAAGTCTTAGGATGGCCAGAAGAGGTTTAAGAAGGAACAGAGGCAGAAGGGAAACAAGCCTCCCTTTTTCAAGAACAGCCCTGGGGAACAGTCATCCTTTAGAGACCCCAGGAAAGTTAAAGGGAGTGAGCAGATGCCAAGGTCTCCACCTATGGAGTGTTGGGGTTGTAAAGGGAATCATCAGTACAGAGACTGTCCCCACAAAAGAGACAAAGCAAGAACTGTCCATACTGTTTGGCAAGATGAAATAGTGGAGGATATGGGCAGTAGAATGTCGAGGATCTACGCATCCCTGGACAACAAGCAAGAAGAATTTCAATCGCACGTGATTGAAGTGGAAGGTATGATCAACAACCGACCACTTGTTATTTTGATTGATTCAAGGGCTAGCCATAGTTCTGTAGATCCTAGAGTGGTGGAAAGTTTGCATCTAACAAGAAGCAAACATGAGAAGTCTTGGTTAGTGAAGTTGGCCACAAGGACCAAGAGGAAGGTCACTGAATTGGTTAAGTCATGTTCAATGGACATGAAGGGAATGAGCACTAAGGCTGAATTGAACATTCTGCCTTTAGGCTCATACAATTGCTTAATTGGGATGGACTGGTTGGACCAACACCATGCCCTTCTGGACTATCGTAACAAGATATTTACATGTCTGGACGAAGAGGAAAATCAGGTAACAGTCCAAGGAATTCTCAGAGTTGTGGCTGTGAGGGAAATCTCAGCCATGCAGCTGAAGAAATGTTATCGGAAGGACTGTCAATTATTTGCAGCTCGAGTGGAAGAAGAATCCTGAGATGTAGTCTCAAATCTGGAAGACCACAAATTAATCGAAGAATTCAAGGATATATTTCAAGAGGTACCTGGACTACCTCCGAAAAGAGACATCGATTTTTCTATAAATTTGATGCCTGGAGCAACTCCAGTTTCGAAGACTCCTTATAGAATGAGTACACCATAGCTGAAAGAGTTGCAATTGCAGCTCGAAGAGCTACTAAAGAAAGGTTACATTCTCCCCAGCATGTCACCATGGGGAGCCCCGGTCCTATTCGTGAAGAAGAAAGATGGGACGTTGAGGTTGTGCATTGATTTTCAGCAGTTGAATAAGGTCAATGTCAAGAACAAATATCCTCTACCAAGGATAGATGATCTTTTTGATCAGTTGAAGAATGCGAAAATATTTTCGAAAATTTACCTCCAATCAGGATATCACCAAGTGAGAATAAAGGATGAGGACATCAACAAGACCGCCTTTAGAACAAGGTATGGTCATTACGAGTTCATGGTGGTGTCGTTTGGGCTGTCCAACGCACCTGCTGTCTTCATGTGCTTAATGAATGGAGTGTTTAGAGATTATTTGGACAAGTTTGTCATAGTTTTCCTGGACGATATCTTGGTGTATTCCAAGATAGAGGAAGAACATGAGAAACACCTGAGAATGGTGTTGTAGGTGTTGAGAGAACACCAGCTGTACGCAAAACTGAGCAAGTGCTCTTTTTATCAAAGACAGATCCACTACTTTGGACATATTTTATCTGAAGAAGGGATCGTTGTGGATCCTGAAAAGGTACAGGTTATTCGAGAATGGCCAACGCTAAGGAATGTGGCAAAAGTTAGATCTTTTATGGGTCTGGCAGGCTACTATAGGGGGTTTATAGCCGGATTCTCAAGGATAGCTCATTCTATCACTTCCTTGCAAAGGAAGGGGAAGAAGTTTCAGTGGACTGAAGAATGTGATAGCAGCTTCCAGCGATTGAAGCAGCTGCTAACCAGTGCTCCAATCCTGAAGATTGCAGATCCAAATAAGGATTACGTAGTGTGCACAGATGCATGTAAGGAGGGGCTGGGAGGAGTTCTCAGCCAAGAGGGATTTATAGTTTGTTATGAATCCCTAAAGTTGAAGGAGCATGAGAAGAATTATGCCACTCATGATTTAGAGCTGGCAACAATCGTCCACGCCTTGAGGAAATAGAGACATTACCTCATGGGAAAGAGATTCGAGCTGAGAACAGACCATAATAGTCTGAAATATTTATTTGATCATCTGACCTTAAATGCCAGGAAAATCAAATGGCTGGAGTTTCTGTGCGAATATGACTTTGATATCAAGCATATCAAAAGGAAAGAAAATATGGTGGTTGATGCACTCAGCAGAAAGGTGCACAAATTACATGCTACAGCCATTAGCATGTACCAGACTGAGATGAAAGACAGAATTTTGGAAGCTGCAAATGTTGATTTGCAGTACAAAAATCTTGTAGAAAAACTACAACAGCGTGAGGGACCACAGACCAAGGAAAGTTACACCTTGGGAACTGATGGTCTACTTCTGTATAAAAACAGAGTGTATGTACCCAATGTCCGAGAATTGAAGCTGGCAATTCTAAAGGAGATGCATAACGTGGCTTATGCTGGACATCCTGGATATCAGAAGACTATGGTAGCAGTCAAAGGCCATTATTTTTGGCCAGGTTTGAAGAAATAAATCGTGGAATACATCACTAGATGTATGGAGTGCCAAAAGGTTAAGGCCGAGCACAGGCACCCAGAAGGGTTGTTGCAACCTTTACCTATTCCTGAATGGAAATGGGACGTGGTAACAATGGATTTTATCACAGGATTGCCCATAACAAGCAAGCAACATGATTCAATCATGGTGGTGGTGGACAAGCTTACTAAAGTTGCCCATTTTATTCCATTGAAAACCACCCACAGAGCAGCAGATGTTGCTGACATTTTCCTAAAAGAAGTTGCACGCTTGCATGGAATTCCTAAGACAATTGTGTCTGATAGGGACCCAAAATTCACTTCGAATTTCTGGAAAGGACTGTTCAAAGGATTCAGAACGAATCTGAACTTTAGTACATCATATCATACCGAGTCTGATGGACAGACATAGAGAGTAAATAGAGTAATAGAAGACATGCTAAGAATGTATGTGATGGATAACCCATCAAGGTGGGAAGACTACCTACATTTGGTAGAATTCACCTACAATAATGGGTATCATGCATCATTGAAGATGAGCCCATTCAAAGCACTCTATGGAAGAAAGTGCAACACTCCAGTGAGCTGGGATAATCCAGCTGACAGAGTAGTAGTTGGACCTGGGCTACTCAAAGAGATGGAAGACCAAATGATAAGAATTAAACATAATTTAAAAACTGCCCAGGATAGGCAGAAAAGTTACGCTAATAGTAACAGAACCCATAGAGAATTCAAAGTGGGTGACCATGTTTTCCTGAAAGTGAAAACTAACAGGAGTTCCCTGAAGCTGGGAAGTTGCGCCAAGTTGGTAGCAAGATTTTGTGGGCCATTTGAGATCCTCTAAAGGATTGGGCCAGTTGCATACATGCTTGCATTAACTGCATCTATGACTGTACATAATGTGTTTCATGTTTCACTGCTTAAGAAATATGTACCTAATGCTAATCATATTATCGATTGGACTGTGATTCAGGTGGAACCAAAAGGTGTCCTGCAAGTGCATCCTGTGCACATATTGGACAAGTAAAGCAAACAGCTCCGGAATCGAGCTATAGAGCTTGTAAAGTTCCAGTGGACCTAGTACGGTTCTGAGGACGTGACATGGGAGCATGAAGAGGTTATGCGGGCAGAGTACCCGCATCTTTTTGAAAATTTTGAAAGGATTGCAGAGACAGTGTAAGTTGCACTGAGGACAGTGTAAGTTTCACTGAGGACAGTGCAAAAATAAGGGGAGGGGAATTGTAGTGTCCCCAAGGACGAGCCCCGTTGCAAACCATGTTCTGAAAGAAATTGTAATTATGTTTTATAGGCTGGTGAGCCAAGTTTTTATAAGCTGGAGGCTTATGTGTTTTTTAGGCCAGGGAGCCTAAGTGTTGAAGGCCAGGAGCCTGCTGTTGTATATGTAATCATGAAGAACACTTAATAAAATATAAACACCACCAGGTGCAGACCGACCACGATGAATGAGTGAAGGGGGACTGAGCATCCACAGAGTGGGCAAGGAATTAGGGGCTGGAAGGTGGGAAAGGGGCTAAGTGTTGAGCCTGGGGGCCAAGCCTATGAGGCTTAAGCCTGGGAATACTATTTTAATATTATTCCAAAAGAACATGTGCATTTTATGTTTCATTTCATCCTAATTTTTGGAAAGGGTAAGCGTGCAAAGGCGATGCATGTTGATGGAATGCATGCAGTTCCAAGGGTGACAAGTGTCAGCCCTGGTGCATGCAAATAAAACGGCCAAGAGGAGCCATGAGAGGGATTCTCCTCCATTCTACCTGACGGTCTGAAGGTGAACAATCAGATCTCTGCAAAAGAATACCCTGGTGCATCCATGAAAGCCGAAAATCCTGGGTTGACTTCTGAGATAGCCAGTACAACCCCTGTCTGAACAGTTCAAACCTATGTTGACCCTGCGTGGATTGTTTGTCACACATCCCTGACAACCAGAGCGTAAGTCTATTCTATGTTGGCAGATTGGGAAATAAGAAGTGACCAGCCATTTTTGAACCTGTTGGGAGGCTCATGTTTGTTTTCCCCGTGAGTTGTTGTGACCATGCAGTGCTGGACTATGTGGGGTCTTGTTGGCCAGTGGTACAACGTTCTCTCCAGGTGAGAGAGGTGATTGAGGTTGGAAGAACATGTTGTTGGCCTGTGAGTGATTCTCTCCAGGTGAGAGAGTGCGCGAAGGAAGGAGAGGACTCCTGGAAGGAACCTTGTAGCTGCCACAGAGCTCGGAGACTTCCGGTCCGGCATGTTCCTGTAACCCAAGGCAAGGGAGATTAGCAGCCGAAGGACTGTCCAGGTGACAGAGAAGGTATATTCTCCTAGGGTGGAACAGGCATGTGGGGAATGAGGGTCTGTGGGCAGTGAGCGTGGGAGGTTCCTGGGGAGAGAATCCCTTCCTTGTTGTTGTTGTTGGTGTTGTGTGTGATGTTTTCCCGGTAACCTCAGCCTAGCCTAGGATTCCTTGTCTCGGGGTGGAGCTTAGTCCCAGCTCGGGGGTGACCCACTATTGAGATGATGAGCAGTGCGGTCTAAGGCTGGGAGGTTCGTGGAAGGCCTGCACTTGGTTGGTGGATTCTACCACTGTTTTATAGATAAGTACCAGATGATGCTTTAATTATGTTTTGTAACTATGTGTATTATAATTATCATGCATTCTGTTGTGCATTTGGATTAATGTATTTTCCATGGATTATTTATGTTAAAAATTATTCTTATGCTTACTCTGAGATGAAATGTATTTCTTTTCTTAAATGCATGCGATTAATTATGAATGAGAATGTGTTATTCCACGTAGTAACAGCTACACAGTAGCCAAGGTGCGCTACAATTATTCTGGGTTATCTACCAAGAGGTGTTATAGTAACCTTGTGATGCAGGAGAATCACTCACTCATAAAGTGAGCCATCGTGTGGAGCAGGAAAAGACAGCTGGACAAGCCAACAAACTTCTTTTTTGAATCTTACCTTGATATTTGTTGCGCCAAGAATTAATGAGTTAATGTAATGAAGCGCACTTGTATTGTATTATAGATAGGAAGGCATTTATTAGATTTAATGTTGTTAGATAGGAATTTATTGTAGATTTGATAGTTTCAGACTTTGAGAGGGAAAACGGAATATAGGCACCCTCCTTTTTATCATTGTATTATCATGCAAGCATTCAGAAGAGAGGAGAAGAGCAGAGAATTGGTGAAGAAAAACCATGTACAGATTGAATTAATAGAAAGAAGTCTTTGATTCACTTTCATGGTTTGTGTTGTTTCTCAGTGTTGATATTCTGCTCATGTATGTTTGTTTTCTGTCATACATTTTCTTTGATATGCTGCGTATGTGATTTCATAGTTGATTTGGAATCTGTGAGAAAGAGGAGAATGAGTTTCAATTGTTTCTATGTCTGAGCCAAGAGATTCCTGCATAGAGTGCAGTGGAGTTCATTCGCATAGAGTGCGTTGATGAGGCCAGACAGTTGAACCCTTATTCTCATCTACCCAGAGTTGAATTGGGTTATTAGATCCGTTCAGGGGAAGTGCAGGCCCAGGGTGGAGTCTCAGTAGCTAGTCTGAGAAAATGAAGGCAGGGATTACTGTTGCCGAAAGTGCACAAAGTACAGAAGACCCAACACTTAGAGAGAGTGATTGGACGTCGAGCGCAAGGGGTGCTCCAAAATCGAGGTGAAGGAGTGGGAGAAATTAAGCTCAGGAGGGATAGTTCCGTTGTGAACACTGCGGGAACAGACCCAGGAGAAGTTCCGAACAGGGCGGAGCTTTGGAGCAGGAGAAATCCTCAGGGAGGAGAATTGACGGTTAGGGATTGCTGTGGAGAATCGCGAAGTCCTGTAGACTGTCATATCAGGGAGAAGTAGCGAGGGATTTAACCCTTGAGCGCAGGAGGAACCCATAGCCATCGCATATCGGCATATCGGGGTTTGTGTTGACAAGAATTTCATACCCTTGGAAATCGCGAGGAGCGATTTCCCGAATTAATCGGAGCCGTTGATTACGACAGGGACAGGTGGCACCAGATCCCGGGAGATCGGGGTTCGGCATTCGGCAAATTCTCGTTGCAAAGGAATTGCGACCGGTGACATCGCGATCCCGTGATTCCTGATATAGCGAAGAGAGAGAAGGTGACGTGGCAGGGAAGCAGCGCACGTGCCATCGGGATTCGGGATTCGGGAATTCACCGTGTATGTGAACCGCAGCATTGTAAGTGTCGATTTCCCGATAGAGAAATCCCCGACGGAAGCGGAAACGTGGACCGTTGACCATCAGAACTCAAGGTTCGGAGTTTTGATTTGCATGGGATTGTGTAACGAGTTTCGCAATATCGCAAAACCCGATTTCCCGACAAGCGAAGGGAGGTCGTGGCAGGAGTTACTGTGGGTAGCGAAGACTCCCGAGAGGGAGTTGGAAGAGCCTTGGACTCTTTGGGCCAGTGTGAAAGAAGGTCCTGGTGAGAGCGGGTTGCCTCTGAGGGTGGCTTGCTCCAGAGTGGTATCAGAGCGGGGACATCTTTGCTTTCTGTAGCAGAGAGAAAGAGAAGACATCATGCCACCCAGAAGAGAAAGGCAGTCACCTGATCGAGAAGACAGGGATGCCCGAAGAAGGGGTAGGCCAGCAGGAAACCCAGAGATGGAGCACCAAATGAGAGATCTTAGAGCAAGGCTTGAGGAGATGGAGACAACGCAGAGACGCGGGGATGGTGCTGGAGAATTCAGTGATTCCGAGGTGGAAGAGGAAGATGGACATGATGAAGGTGAGGTCACAGCAGAGGATTCTTCGACCGAACAGTTGATTAGAGCCATCGCTAGAATGAGCTCAAAGACAAAAATGGACATTCTGGTCTATGAGGGGAGTCTAAATGCAAAAGAGTTGCTGGATTGGATCCGAGAACTCGACACCTACTTCGATTATGAGGATATCAAAGAGGACAAGAAGATAAGGCATGCGGTCACTAAGTTGAAAGGACATGCAGCCTTATGGTGGGATGAGTTGCAGGCGGATAGACATTCCAAAGGGAAACATAAAATTAAGAGTTGGGATCAGATGATCGCTAAGATGAAAGCGAAGTTCATCTTGAGAGATTACCAGATCACTCTGTTCAGGCGAATGTAGAACCTGAGATAGAAGATGATGATGGTGAAGGAGTACACTGAAGAGTTTTACAGACTCAATATCAGAGCAGGTCATCGGGAGAGCGATGATGAGAAGGTGGCGAGATACCTGAATGGTCTGAGGTATGACATTGAGGATGAATTGAGCATGGTTACCATCCAAACAGTTGAGGATGCGTACCAGATGGCTCTGAAAGCCGAAGAGAAGCTTAATCGCAAGCAAGGACAGCGAGGGCGAGGCAGAAGCCAGCCAAGAGGCAAGGCAGTTGCCCAATAAAGAACTCAGAAGCCCAAGGAGGAATGGAAGAGACCTCAAGGTAAAGTTGAAAGAGGCAGAACCTCACAACAGAGGAAGCCATATGTTGAGTCGAGGAGGCAACAGACTGATCAGCGAGGTGATTATGTTGATGCAAACACTCTTCCACGTACCAGAGGTCGAGGAAGAGGCCGTGGAGGAATCATCACATGTTTTACATGTGGAAAAGACGGACATAAAGCTGTGGATTGTCCATACAGGAAGATGGACAGAGGAGAAGCTCACATCACAGAGGCGCAGAGGCGTGATGTTGAGGATGAAGACACCGGAAGTGGGAAGTCACTGACGCTGCATAAAATTTTGTTAACACCTAAGAAAGAGGTGGAGGACACAGCTCAGAGAACCAGACTGTTCAGAACGACTTGCAAGACCAAGGGCTGGAAATGCAAGGTCATCATGGACAGTGGAAGCACCGATAATCTCGTTTCGACTGAGATGGTGGAAAAGCTGGAGCTGGAGACAACCAATCACCCGAGTCCATACAAAGTGTCATGGCTGCAGAAAGGACACCAGGTAAGTGTTACGAAACTATGCTTGGTTGAATTTAAAATGGGTGAATATAGAGATAAAATCCTGTGTGATGTCATTCCCATGGATGTCTGTCATGTATTATTGGGTAGACCATGGCAGTATGACCGAAATGTGGTTCATGACGGGAGGATGAACACATACACCTTGGAGAAGGATGGGAAAACACACACATTGCTTCCGATAAGAGATAAAGAAGTGAAGCCAGAAGTGAGCAGCACGATACTTCTTATGAGTGGGAAGGAACTTCTCACAGAGATGGAGAAAAATGAAGATCCACAATTCTTTGTTGTCAGGAAGCCAAGAATTGTCCTGACAAGCACAAGAGTGGATGACTTGCCAGACGAGATTCAGGAACTGTTGGGAGAGTTCGCTAATATCATCGTGGATGAACTACCTCGTTCGTTGCCACCGATGAGGAGTGTGAGTCATCACATTGACCTCATACCTGGAGCAAGTTTTCCGAACAGAGCTGCATACAGATTGACACCTCAGGAGAACGAGGAAGTCAAAAGGCAAGTTCAGGATCTATTGGATAAAGGACTGGCGAGGGAAAGTTTGAGTCTGTGTGCTGTTTCGATAGTACTAATTCCAAAGAAGGATGGAGGATGGAGAATGTGTACAGAATCCAGGGAGATAAACAAAATCACCATCAGATACAAATTTCCACTGCCGAGAATGGATGATCTGATGGATTGCCTGAGTGGGGAAAATTATTTTTTGAAGATTGATCTCAAGAGCGGATATCACCAGATCCGGATGAGAGAGGGAGATGAATGGAAAACAGCATTCAAAACAAACAAGGGTTTGTACGAATGGCTAGTCATGCCGTTTGGTTTGACAAACGCGCCAAGCACCTTTATGAGGCTGATGAATGAAGTCCTGCGGGAATTCATTGGCAAATTTGTGGTCGTGTATTTGGACGACATATTGATTTTCAGCAAGACCAAGGCTGAACATTTAAAACATTTGGCTATTGTGATGAGAAGATTTCAACAGGAGAAGCTGTTGGTCAACATGAAGAAGTGTTCTTTCATGAAGACAGAGCTCATTTATATGGGCTTTGTTATCTCAGCGAATGAGTTGAAAATGGATCCTGAGAAAGTGGAAGTGATAAAGAATTGGCCATCACCGAGAAATGTTTTCGAGGTGAGAAGTTTCCATGGATTGGCTAGTTTCTACAGGAAATTCATTCGGAATTTTAGTGGAATTAGCGCCGCAATGATGGACACCGTGAAAAAACGGCATAAAAATTTTCATTGGACAGTAGAGGCTGAAAGGAGCTTCAACCTATTGAAGCGATAGATTACAGAGCAACCAGTGTTGGTGTTTTCGGACTTCAAGAAGACATTTCAGGTGAAATGTGATGCGAGTGGATATTCCATAGGAGGGGTCTTGAGTCAGGATGACAGGCCAGTTGCATATTACAGCGAGAAGCTGGATGATGCAAAATTGAAATACTCCACATATGATAAAGAGTTCTATGCCATCATACAAGCATTAAAGAAGTGGAGGCATTACTTGGTACCCAAAGAGTTTGTGTTGTATAGTGATAATCATGCATTGCAGTTTGTGAGTCAACAGGATAAGTTGAATCAGAAGCATGCAAAATGGGTAGAGTACATGCAA
Organism: Picea engelmannii; assembly: GCA_009831015.1. NCBI lineage: Eukaryota > Viridiplantae > Streptophyta > Pinopsida > Pinales > Pinaceae > Picea > Picea engelmannii. The sequence continues at coordinate 139,314 of ML812699.1, forward strand.
AATTTCACATTTGTGATAAAACACATTTCGGGGACTGCTAACAAAGTGGTTGATGCTTTGAGCAGGAAATGTTTGTTGTTGCAGGAGTTCAGAGTCAAAACATTGGGTTTTGAAAATCTGAAGGATATGTATGCAGGTGATGCAGATTTCGGAGAAGCATATGAGGCAGCTGAGAATCCAGTTCTCAGGGATCGGAGCCTGTGGATAGATTACTTGATCCAGGAAGGATTGTTGTTCAGAGGCAATCAATTGTGAATTCCAAATTGCTCCATGAGGGAGAATTTGGTGAAGGAAAAGCATAGTGGAGGCTTAGCAGGTCATTTTGGACATGACAAAACATTCACCAAGCTGAGAGAATCGTATTATTGGCCAGGCATGCGAGCAGATGTAAAAAGTTTTGTTGATAGGTGTCGAATTTTTCAACATTCAAAGGGCCGAAAGCAGAACACCGGTTTTTATCAGCCATTACCCATACCTGAGAGGCCATGGGAGGCGATCAGTATGGATTTTTTTTTGGGATTGCCGAGGACACAGAGAGGGGTTGATTCCGTCTTTGTGGTGGTGGACAAGTTTTCGAAGATGGCACATTTCATTCCGTGTCAGAAGACCAGCAATGCGACCCACATCGCAAACTTGTTTTTCAAAGAAATCGTCAGATTGCATGGATTGCCGAGAAGCATAGTCTCGTACAGGGATACAAAGTTCATAGGTCATTTTTGGAGGATGCTATGGAAGAAGTTGGGAACTAATTTAGCATTTAGTTTGGCTTACCATCCACAGACGGATGGGCAGACGGAAGTAGTCAACAGAAGTCTGGGAGATCTGTTGAGGAGCCTGGTGATAGAGCACCACAGTAGCTGGGACCAGATATTACCACAAGCGAAGTTTGCGTACAACGATTCGGTGAATCGAAGTATAGGGAAAAGTTCGTTCCAGATTTTATATGGGACACAGCCAAGAGGATTTTCTGAGCTCAGGGAGTCGGGACAGGCTGAAACTAGCAGCGCGAGCGCTGAAGAATTCACTGAAGTGATGGAGGAACTTCACAGCCAGGTGAAGCAGCGATTGCAGAAGTCCAATCAGGAGTACAAGCGCAGAGCCGATCAGCGTAAGAGACAACTTCAGTTTGAAGTTGGTGATCTCGTTCTAGCGCACTTAAAGAAGGAAAGGTTCCCAAGGGGAACATATAACAAGCTCAAAATGAAGAAAATCGGGCCATGCAAAGTCCTGAAGAAGTTAGGGGAAAATGCATATGAAATTGAGTTGCCGGATGGCATCGGGATATCTCCGATTTTTAATGTTTCGGATTTATACCCATATAGGGCCGATAAAGTAGAAGCTAGAACGGAGGAACCAGTGATCCAGTGGTAGAAGCAGTTACCAGTTGCAGTGAATCCGCAGATGGAGTGCATACTGGATAAGCGAGTAGGAAAGAAGACCAGGCAGAAGCAGTATTTTGAGTACCTGGTGAAGTGGAAGAATCACCCAGTGGAGGATGCCAACCGGGAAACAGAAGCAGTTATACAGAAGCATGGACAAACCGTGCAGGAGCTCATGGACAGGATCCCATGAAATCTTTCGAGCCGAGGAGTATGATGCAGGAGCATCGCTCACTCATCAAGCGAGCCAACGCGTGGAGCAGGAAAAGACAGCTGGACAAGCCAACAAACTTATTTTTTGAATCTTACCTTGATATTTGTTGCGCCAAGCATTAATGAGTTAATGTAATGAAGCGCACTTGTATTGTATTATAGATAGGAAGGCATTTATTAGATTTAATGTTGTTAGATAGGAATTTATTGTAGATTTGATAGTTTCAGACTTCGAGAGGGCAAATGGAATATAGGCACCCTCCTTTTTATCATTGTATTATCATGCAAGCATTCAGAAGAGAGGAGCAGAGCAGAGAACTAGTGAAGAACACCCATGTACATATTGAATTAATAGAAAGAAGTCTTTGATTCACTTTCATGGTTTGTGTTGTTTCTCAGTGTTGATATTATGCTCATGTATGTTTTTTTTCTGTCATACGTTTGCTTTGATATGCTGCGTATGTGATTTCATAGTTGATTTGGAATCTGTGAGAAAGAGGAGAATGAGTTTCAATTGTTTCTCTGTCTGAGCCAGGAGATTCCTGCATAGAGTGCAGTGGAGTTCATCCGCATAGAGTGCGTTGATGAGGCCAGACAGTTGAACCCTTATTCTCATCTTCCTAGAGTTGAATTGGGTTATTAGAGCCGTTCAGGGGAAGTGCAGGCCAAGGGTGGAGTCTCAGTAGCTAGTCTGAGAAAAGGAAGGCAGGGATTACTGTTGCCGAAAGGGCACAAAGTACAGAAGACCCAACACTTAGAGAGAGTGATTGGACGTCGAGCGCAAGGGGTGCGCCAAACTCGAGGTGAAGGAGTGGGAGAAATTAAGCTCAGGCGGGATAGTTCCATTGTGAACACTGCGGGAACAGACCCAGGAGAAGTTCCGAACAGGGAGGAGCTTTGGAGCAGGAGAAATCCTCAGGGAGGAGAATCGACGGTTAGGGATCGCTATGGAGAATCGCGAAGTCCCGCAGACCGTCAGATCAGGGAGAAGTAGCGAGGGATTTAACCCTTGAGCGGAGGAGGAACCCATAGCCATCACATATCGGCATATCGGGGTTTGTGTTGACAAGAATTTCATACCCTTGGAAATCGCAAGGAGCGATTTCTCGAATTAATCGGAGCCGTTGATTACGACAGGGACAGGTGGCAACAGATCCCAGGAGATCAGGGTTTGGCATTCGGCAAATTCTCGTTGCA
>ML812699.1:153195-175620 GCA_009831015.1 Picea engelmannii
ATATCTCACTCAAAGGTTCATGATTCCCTATAGACAACATGTTATGTGGTTTAGGGCATTGATTATGTCCCTTAATCCCTAAAGGATTCATAAATGACCCATGGGCCTTATTTTCCTCGCTTGACCATGGCTAATTACTTAATGCACATGTACCTATTGCAAAATATTTCATAATGGTACACATATTTAACTTGGAGGCCAAATATTTCCTCTAAAGGGATTATGTTGAAGGTGATGTTCATGGATATTGAGCCTTACAAATCCATTTATGGAATAAGGCCCTTATTGTCCTCCCTTTTTTATGGTAAAGTCCTTGAGACCCATTCCTACTATGAAAAAATTCATTATTATACACATATCCTACTTATATGACAAAGATTCACTTTAAAGGAACTATGTTGTAGTTTGAGGCCTTGATCATGGCCTATTAGATCAAGAATATTAACTTAGGTCCTAATTCCCTTGACTTATTACCCAACCATGTTCAAGGCTCTAGTACCCATCCCTAATGCATAAAACCTTCTAATGGAATCCACATACCACTCTAATGATAATGATATCTTATATAGGGCATGTTTTGTGGTTTGTGGCCTTGTCCATGGCCCTTGTAGGTCCCCGAAAGATTCATTTGGAGCCTAAGGGATTTATTTTCCTCTCATGCACATTATTAATGCATTGAGACCTATCCCCATTATCCAAGGAATTATAGGAGAAACCATGTTCCACTTGGAAGATATGGTAATATTAATATTAAAATTGCATCCTAAAATAAATTTTTAATTTGTTTTTTAAATAAATATTGTTCGTCGCAATTACGACGACAACTTAAATTGCTGCGACGTTTTTTCTATATAAAAAACGAAAATTTTCATCACAATTGTGACGCCAAATTAAATTGTCGCGACACATTTGCTATATAAACAACAAAAGTTTTCGTTGCACTTGTGACGACAACTTAAATTGTTGTGACACATTTGATATATAAACAACAAAATTTGTCGTTGCACTTGTGACGCCAACTTAAATTGTTGCGATGCATTTGCTATATAAACAACAAAATTTTTTATCGCAATGGTCGTCTCAAGTGCGACGAAAACTTAAATTGTTGCGACGCATTTGCTATATAAACAACGAAAGTTGTTGTCGCAATTTTCGTCTCAAGTGTGACAACAACTTAAATTGTTGCGACGCATTTGCTATATAAACAACGAAAGTTGTCGTCGCAAAGGTCGTCGCAATTGAGATGAAAATTTGGTTTCACTTAGTTTTCCTATATTGTTGTATTGGCGACGATATTTCTTTTTTTGTCGTAATTTTGAGAAGTTCCCTAGGGTCGTCGCTCGTGCGACGTTAATTCAAGTTCGTCGCAATTGTCATGTCCCATGATATGACGTTTCAGAGACTGGAGTTTCGTCGCAATATCCACGACATAACGTCGCAAGAGCGTCAAAATAGCCATCGCAAAATGACCCAAATTTGCTAGTGCCACAATTCATTTCCCTAAATACTTCATTTATTTCAATATCTTGTATTTCTCTTATGCTCAAATTTTACTTCTTTGTAAAATAATTAGTTGGTACAACACCATTAAACCTGTTGTATGTCAAAATCACTTTGATTTTATAAATGAAAATATTTATTACATCTTATAACTCCTTTTGTACATCCTAATATATGATCAACATTTAGAGTTACTATGCATTCTGGTAATTACACTGTTATATGTTGATAAACCTCTTGCAAAGTGAACTTGATTCATTTTCATGCGACTAAGGCCAATCTTTTTAATTGACTCTAGGCTTAGCAAACAAGTTCCATTTATGCTAATGAGAACTTTTTTAATTATAATTTGAACATTGCAGGGTATCCCCACAATTTGTAACGAGAAGAGGTGCCAATGTAGGTAGAATTCTACAAGCCATGTTTATGTTTCGATCAATGTAAAGCCAAATAAAAATGGAGACATTGAAGTGAAAGATTTGAAAATGGATCAAAATAAAAATACTTTAGATTGCAATATGGAATTCATGAACTCAATATGGAATTCATGAACTCTTCTAAGATAATTGGTACAAATATAATGATGGTTTCCATGGAGGATAAATATAACGATGGTTCTTTATGTTTAAAATGAAAGTCTTTAGTGCTTCCATCCAGGTTTCAAAACCTAAACATACATCAATTTTTTCTTTATACATAGTTGTATAACGATTGGGATATGAATTTATAATGATCAATTATTAGCTTTAATTCCTTAATTTCATATTCTTCATTGCCAAAAATATTTTTCTTTTCAATTAACTTGATTATGGAATTAATAATTAATTCACCAAATTAATGTTAATGTAATTTCCCCATATAATTTAGATAGATAATGATACTATTTTTTTTCTTAAATAATTCTTATAAATTCTAATAATCAAAAGCATTAGATTATAAGAGCTTTAAAAAAAATTCCTTCCTTATGTTTATTAAAATTCCCTATTAAATATAATATATTCTAAAAAAACATTTATATCTCCCTAATCTTAGAATATCTATATTCCACTTTATATTTATTAAAATTCCCTTTTAAATATAATATTTTCAAAAAAACATTTATATCTCCCTAATTTGGGAATATCTATATTCTTTAAGGATACTTTCCCATTCCCTAATTAGTGATAATGCCTTTTCACTCCTAATATATATTTTCGATATAATCATTTTAATCTTGATTAATGCTTTTTTATTTAACCTTTTCATAGAGTAATGCAATCTCTTAAAATTTCATTGAGTAATGCCAAAATGGTATTCATTAAGACTTCTTAACTCTCTAGATTCATTGCAACCCACATGGTCGAGGTTATTTGCTCCAGCGTCAAAGTTACAACTATAACGGCTTTTGGAGGGGGCGCGTGAATGCAAAGTCTGATTTACTTTTTTATTTGGTAACAAGTTTCTACAATCAACTACGGTTGAGATGATTTTGGTCAAATGTGCTTGGGAAATGGGGAAATGGTAATTGTGGGTGATTAGCTTCTTAGAGTGGCTTAAATATCAAATTATTTGCAAAAAGTACATTTCTATAAAGTGAAGTTGTTGAAATGTTTTATTTTTAAACTTGGTGGGAGTTGGAATGGTGTAAAATGCATAAGTTTATAATTTATTGATTCATATTAAATTTTGTTGGGTTAATCTTAAATTATTTTTTTGCGAGGCCTTCTCAAAATAAAAGTACTTTAGGACAAATGAAGCGAACTGTTGGCACAGGCTAATTTTGGGAGAAAATCAAGGAAGTTTTGAAGGAATTAAAGAAGAAATCGGAAAATACAAGGTAACTCCGGAAAATGGGGAGCGCGCCAGAAACAGAAGAAAACCAACATCGATGAAAAGAAATTACAAAGTGAACAGACTGTTGTGGAGTAGTTGGAAATTGGACAAGCATAGACTTGGAGAAAGGTTGGATCATGGACTAGCCAAGATTGAGTCAATTGGAAAGTGGACAAACCTAATCCACTTAGGGTTAGGGTTTTTGTAAGGGCTTTGTCCCATTTTTGGTATAAGTAGAATGTATTAGGACTGTGGAAGGGGTTGGTTGGTTGGTCAGAAGTTCTCGATTTTGTTTTGAGTCCTAGATGTTGTTAGTGTATGCATGATCGAAGATTTGTTCTAAGTTTTGTGAAGGATATCGTGATCTGGGGAGATCGATTGTAATGCAGGAAGAAATGTACAATGCGCGACACTAGATTTTCCTAGAAGATTAATAAAGAACTGAAGCGAGTCATCTTTGTGGACGTAGCCCCAGGAGGGGGTGAACCATGGTATATCTGGGTTATGTGTGAATGTTTGCAGTACTTGTGGTTATATTTTCTTTAATGATTTTTATGATGAACATGTTAGAATGATAAAGGAAATAATATCACGCACTAAGGATAAATTGGTGAAATCTGTAGAACAACACTAAATGGATGAATTCTATAGTTAGTATTCAGATATGAATCTTCTTTTGCAATAAAGGAATATATGTCATTAGGTATATGTTGTTATAATGGTTAATGAAGTTCTGTTGGGATAGTTGTGTCACTAGTTAGAACTAGGATTCAACTAGGGTTAGCATAATAAATGGGTATTTGAGGGCTAGCAGTTGAGAAAATCTAATGCCCCTGAGAGAGAAGCACATCCCATCCCATGGTTGTAGACACCTGATTCCTTCAACCACCCATTGAAGCCATCTCAAGGTGAGACTGTGCAATCCACTATGTGAGTTGTGTTTCCTTCTGGTATCCAAAAGGGCTGATGGTTGAAGGGTTGTTGGTAATCCTGTAGTTAGAACCTGGGTCAGCCTATAAAGCCAACAAATGGTTTTATTGCTAGTTGGAACTCAAAAGATTAGATCAGGAGGTATGTATCACATAGTTTAGCGCGAGGGTTTAAGAAAGGGGACGTTTTTAGGTTGGAACCCCACGAAAGTGGATATTGAAAGATGGTTGACAGTTCAGGAACTAGAGTTTTCCCACAAAGATAATAGAAGCTCTAGGTTTAAGCCAAGATAATACTTGGAGAGATATGTATTCAGCGAAATACACGAGAATTTATTTAGTGAGTTTTCCACAATATTGTAGGAGTGGATAGCATGATTGAAATATACCCATCCTGAAAATAGAGTTAGATCAGTGGAGTGGACAGAAGAGAGTATCGTGCGGTTGAAGAGGGTGAATAAAAAAATCATGTGTGCAGTAGATTTCTGGTTAGACAACATTGTAGTGGGTTATATCACTGAGTTTTCACTATATACATCGAAGTATTACAGTGTAGCAGAGCAGGATTTTCTTAAGGGTCAAAGGGGAAGGCACATCAGGTCGTTGTACACTTTAATCAAGAGATTATTGCATGATAAAGAGATATTAACCATGGAATCAGACAACTGAAATACCCTGCATCATGGGAGAGTTAGGGGAAACATTGAGGAAGGTCTGAGATGGAGGGGGAAATAGATAGAGGAGAGATTAGTAAAGAGAAAGATCCCATTATGATGGATCAAGAGGAGATCCAGGAAATTCTGCAGAAGGCAGGATGAACGCGCAATGGCAAACCCTACCAGTATAAGATCAATAGGAACAAAAGAGTAGTAGCTGAGAGGGAAGGCTTGGAGGGTGATGATGAATAGGTAGATGATATTTTTGTTGTGGAGAAAATTTAAGAAATATTGCATGCCACATATGAAAGAAATCCTAGAGGAGTGGGATCTAATGAGGAAGCAAATACCTATGTCCAAATCTGAATCAGTGTAGAACCTACAACCCCATGTATGATTAACACATCAACAAAGAAAGAGTTGTTTATAGAACCAGTGACTGACAGTCAGAGGAATATAGGAGATCGGAATGGAAGTGAGGGTCCAAGTGAAAGTACCAGCAACAATGTAGGTAGTGGTACAAGTGGAAGTATCAGTAGCAATACCAGTGGGAGTTCAAGTCCGAACAACAGTACACAGATAGTAGTACCATGCGGAGCAGGTACAGAACATTCTACAATGGTAGGTGTATATCCAACAATAAGATTACCAGAGTTCCATGGGGATGGAACAAAAGACCCAAAGAAGCACCTATTTGTGTGTGAGCGAATATGGGAAGCGAAAATATTCATTGATGAGGTAGAAAAAGTAGTGTAGCTAGCAATAACGTTCATAAACTACGTGTTGGATTGTTACATGAATCTAGCAGTAAACAATCCATAGGGTGCATCGGGAATAATAGCAGAGATCAAGTATGCACTGATCATTGAGTTTCAGAGGCCAAAATCAGAGGATCAGTTTATGAATGAGATAATCGAGGTTAGACAGAAACCAGGAGAGTCTGTATGGGACATCGATCATAAGTTCAAGACATTGAAAGGTAAACTAAAGTATCCCATTTCTGACATGAAAAATATGCAATTTTTTATAAATTATTTGCTACCACATTTCAAATATCCATTGAGACAATAGAAATTTAAAACGTAGGAAGAGGCACTGCATGAAGCGATGCAGCTAGAGGAGAATTAATATAATCGGACAAATTCAATTATAGAGGATTTGGAGGAAGACCTAAAGAAATTGTCAGTGCAATTAAACCAGAATAAAAGTAGGGAGAAAATAGAAGCAATGTGGTGTACCCTGTGCAGATCAGATAGATATCATAAGAATGAGTTTTTGACATTTGCACAGTACCTGGGAGTAGGGATTCCAAATCCATTTTCTACAGGAGGGCCTTGGTGTGAAATATGCAAGACACATGGGAATGATCCTTATCACTGCCCTATGATGCAAAAGTACAAGACATAACCGAAGAGTACTTTCTGTAACTTTTATAATTCAGTGGGACATGAAGAAAAAAATTGTAGAACCCTGGAATTAATGAAGGAAAGAACCTCATATGCATACAGGATGCAATCTGAGTTGATGGCAAGACAGACTTCGCCATAATTTGGCAATGTGTAACAATTTCAAGAAGTTCCGTAGTTTTAGCAACCCTCGCAGTATAATCAGGCACCACAATATCATCAACAGAACATGGATCCACGGGAGAACATAGGAGGAAGAGGAGGTGGAGGAAGAGGAGGAATGGACAGAAGCAAAGGGCCTAATATATGCAATATTTGACAGTAGCAAGGACACTATGCTAGATATTGTCCTCAACCAACAACAACATGTATGTACTGTCACGCAGCATATCACGCGACATAATATTTCCTGGAGTTAATGACAAAGATCCAGAAGAAAAGGAATTTAAATAACCAGAATGTTTACTAGATTGTTGCAGAAATAAGGGATCCTGGGAGGAACATCAATATAGTGAATAGAGGAGGAGTGGAGATAGGAAAAGATGCACATAATCATAAGAAGGAATATTAGTCGTGGATTCAGAAGAACACTCAGCCATAGCAGTAGTTTGATGCAAAGAAGGAAAAGGAAACTTTCAAGGAAGAAAAGAAGGAGTTCCTAAAGGAGAATGTATCATCCACATCGAATACTGCGTAGAGGTATGATACTCTTATTTTTTATATGCCTCAGTCTTTGGATCATACTTGCAAAGGAAAGAAAACAGAGAAAGTAACTTAAAGAATTTCCTGGAATCTTGTTTTAAATTACTTAATAATAAGAATGCCATGGATTTTCTTAAAAGTGTGATTGATAAATGTATAATAAAGGAAGGGGTTAGAACAGAACCAAATAATATTGATCATGTCCATAGAAAGAAAAGAACTAGCAAAGAGTTCAGATTGAATGCAAATATAGGAGACTTTAACATGGGAAATGTTATCCTAGACTTAGGATTAGATGTCAACATTATATCGAAGAAGTCTTGGGAAGAAATGGGAGAACCTACACTAGGGTATTCACCTATCCAATTGAAGCTAACAAACTATCATAGAGCGATTCCCATAGGTAGATTGAAGAATATAACAATGGATCTAGATGGGGTGCGCACCACAACAGACTTCGAAGTGATGGATATGGTGGATGAGTCTATACCATTTCCAACACTATTGGAAATTTATTGGGCCTATGATAATCAAGCCATAATTAATTTAAAGACTAGAAATATGATATTTGAAGCTCAAAAATTTAGGTTAGTAGCACCTTTAGAACCATTATATTGTGAAATGTATGTTGAACATGTTCCTGACAGTTTTCTAGAGAATGATGTGAACCAATTGTATATAACTACTAAGCGAGATGAATACTATGTGAACCTAACTACAGATGAAGTGCTCAGTTGGAGGAGTATTAATGTTGACATGTCAAATTCTGATACTGGAGTGGAAAAATGGAAACAAAGATTGTATGAAGTCTCTACTAGGAGGTGTGCCAAAGTTACACGCACATTAAGATGGGTTGGGATAGAAATAAGACAGTTTCCCACATTTACTGAAGAGGAAAATTTAGAAAAATTCTTGACAAGTTTGAATCATAGGTTTTGGGTAGTCAAAGATTATTAGTGTTGGATACAACACTGAGGGACACACCTGCACAATGGTGGGGTGCACATAAGAAGGTAATTCAGGACTGGTATCAGTGTAAGCGACTGATGCACATAATATTTGGTAGGAGTCAGTAGGATAGACTCTTATAGAAGTATGATGGAATATGGAACCCAAGACAACACATAGACGATTGTGTCACTAACTGGATATTATTACCACCATAGGAATGGGCACATTACTTTATTCATACTTTAGAATGAATACCTAGTAATTGGTACAAGGAGCAGAAACTGCAAGTTGGGGCGCAGTGCAACCAAACTTTATTAGGACCTTTGCATTTGAAATTGAGAATCCATGGGTGGATCTAGCATTGCAAAGGATCAAAGGGAAGATATTTGAAGAGTATGGGGTAGATACAGTGATAGTAGATAGATATTACAAAAAATAAACACTTGAACAATTAGTTTATTGTTATCAGGTCACAAAGGATGAAGAAGCAGAGGAAAACCTATGTGACATACATATATTAGAAGGGGAAGGAGAAATAGGGTTGGAAGGACCCCTATTACAATCATAATATTGTACTGCACCTATGAATATTATAAAGGTCAATATTGGGATTGAAGAGAATCCCAAGATAGCTAGCATTGGAGATTATTGGGACAGTGAGACAATGCAAAAGATAATTGAATTATTGTGTGAGTATAGTGACTTATTCCCAACCACATTTTCAAAGATGAAAGGTGTAGCAGGAGAACTTGGGGAAATGAAGATACCCCTCAGACCAGAGGAAATACCAATTAGACAGAGACCATACAGATTAAACCCCATCTATAAGCAGAAGGTTAAGCCAGAAATTGACAGAATGTTAGAATCAGGAATCATAGAGCATGTGGAAGAATCAGAGTGGATTAGTTCAATGGTGGTCCAAGAAAATAAGACTGGAGGTATTAGGATATGTGTGGATCTTAGGAAGTTAAATTATGCATGTTTTCATGATCCCTTTCCTCTCCATTTACATATGAGGTTTTCGAGAATGTGGGAGGATAGGAAGTGTACTCTTTCATAGATGGATTTTCAGGTTACCATTAGATCATAATTCCTCTAGAGGACAGGTACAAAACTAAATTTGCAACAAAGTGGGGGTCATATCAGTGCACAGTAATGTAATTTGGTTTAAACAATGCACCAAAAATAATTTCTAGAGTAGTAGTAGTTGCATTCAAGGATTTTATACATAATTTTTTAGAGGTTTATCTAGATGATTGGATAGTATTCAGTTTATTGAAGGACCGTGTAGAAATTCCGAGGTTAATGTTAGAAAGATGTAGGAAATGTTAGATCTCATTGAACATTAAGAAATGTATATTCAACACATTGTTTGGCATCCTACTTGGACACATTGTATGCAAACAAGGCTTGATATTAGACCCTGCGAAGATTGTTGTTATTGTCAATTTACCACCACCAAAGTCAGCGCACCAGTTGAGAGAAACATTAGGCCACACAAGTTACTATAGGAAATTCATGAAGGGCTATGAAAATATTATTGCACCCATGGATAATTTACTAAAGAAAGACATCAGGTTTCAGTGGAATGATGAATGCCAAGAAAGCTTGGACAAACTGAAAGAGAAGATGGTGAAAACACCAATTCTGAGCTTTCCAGATTGGACAAAATAATTTCATGTGCATGTGGATGCTTCATCCATTGCACTTGGAGCATTTTTGGCACAACTAGGTGAAGGAGACATTGATCACCCAATATCTTTTGTTGGTAGAAAATTGTTTGATTATGAGAATAACTATAATACTACGGAAAGGGAAGGTCTAGCTATAGTATATGCCCTACATAAGTTCAGAAATTATTTATTGGGTCAACATTTTAAGATGTTTACAAATCATTCTGCTTTGAAGTACCTAGTTAACAAGATAGTGTTGGGGGGGAGGATCTATAGATGGTTGTTATTGTTTCAGGAATTTTATTTTGAAATCATAGTAAAACCAAGGAAGTTGAATGCAGGACCAGATCATCTATAAAGAATTACTAATGGAGAGGAGCCAAAGAAATTGGAGGAGAATTTTCTTGATGCTAACTTATATACTGTTCAGATTGTTGATGATTATTTTGCTGACATTGTTGGATTTTTTTATCAAAGGAATGACTCCCAAAGAATTTACTATCGCATAGAAAAAAAAAAGTTGGTAGTGCGGGCTGCAGACTATCAGTTGATTGCAGGTCAATTATACAAGTTAGGTGCAGATGGAATTCTGAGAAGATGTGTGATAGAGCATGAACGTTCCGTGGTGTTAGAAAAAGTACATGAAGGTATAGTTGGAGGGTACTATGTAGGAAATCCTACATCACATAAGGTGTTGCGCGCAATATTATGGTGGACTATAGTACATAAGGACACAAAGGAATACTCTCAGACCTGTGATGTTTGTCAGAGGATGGGAAAACCATCCAGAAGGGATGAAATGCCACTTATACCCCAAGTAACTTTACAGGTATTTGATAAATGGGTTGTGGATTTCATTGGACTCATTAACCCACTAGCAAGGAGGTCAGGATCTAGATACATCATCACCATGAAAAAATACTTAACCAAATGGGAAAAAGCAGCCCTAGTGAAGGATTACAGTGCAGAAACTGCAACACAATTTGTCTTTGAGAACGTGGTGACCAAATTTGGATGTCCCAGAATTTTGTTGAGTGATCAGTGTTGGACCTTGACTAAGTTTTGAGGAAACATTGGTCGTGTTTGAAAACTTTTGGGACTTCGACAGGATGGTCAAATATGGAGCGCCCATGCGGAGCTGAGATAACAGGATCTTGCTTGTTTTGCGGGCTTGTGGACCCAACAAAGGGTTTTATGGTGTATGTAATGGGTTATGGGATGTCGTCCCATGGGTTTACCAATGTTTAGGCCTCTTTGTAAATGTATAAATAAGTAGCTAAGCGATGTAAGAAGTAGATCTGATATTGGTTATGTGCACAATATGTTTGGCTTAGTAAAAGGGATTGTAAGTTTCTTTGTGCGATCTGGTTGTGTAAAGTAAGGATTTTTTTCTATTGAGGAGTTGGCTCTCTACCTTGTCCTGATTTTGGGAAGGAGAATTTAATGAGTTGTGCACAAATATCCTATCCTCATTGGAGTTGTCTCTATGGCTTTGTGCACGGGAGTAGATGAATGTAAGAAGATTGAAGAATAATAAATAAGAAGAAGAATTTGGTGGACATAGCCCCACATTGGGGTGAACCACGTATATCCTGTGTCTTGATGTGCTTTGTGCGATGTTGTTTATGTGTTTATCTTCTTAGTTCTGTTGTTATAATGTATGATGAATGGATCTGATGTTATTTCTTAGTGCTTAAAGATGAATGGATGCTAGATCTAAGCTAATTCTATGTGCTAAGTGAATGAAAGTACTTGATCTTTATGGTTATTATGTTGATCTGTAATAAGGGTTTTATCTGTGATGTGAATGAGATTCAAGAACTAATGCATATTGTTGTTTAAGTGCTTTTTTAGGGATTGTAATCACATTTATGTGTCCCATCTTGGTTGTAGACACTTGAGTTTTGCAACCCCCCCTGCCTCTACCTCGATTGAGACTTCATCTGCTTCGCAAGTGTTTCCGAAAGGGCCAGTAGTTAGGGTTTTGTTGGTGCGTTGTTGAAGGATTGAACCTTGGGTTTTCCCCTGTGCCAACAAATGGTTTTGTTGTTGGGACCTAAAATTGTGATTGTTGGGAACTGAAGAAAAGATAAATCTTTGTGTGGATCTGTTGTTGTAGTGCGCAGTATTCTACTTGAATTGCAAAGCTCTTTTCTAAGAAAGAAACCCGATTTGAAAGAAAGAGGTAAGATCTTAAATCTTTCTGCTCTAGTAAAGGTAAGATAAGTGGAAATTTTAGCTTCGAAAGTATAAATCTAGGTATGTTTGATATATTTTTTTCTATACTAAAAACAAGGGCACAGTTAGAAGAAAAATTTGATCTGAATAAATTCTATAGAAATAGAGAAACATATGTTATTCCTATGCATAGAAAGAATTGTTGGACTAATAAGTAGATGCAGAAACCTAGAAATATTTTTTTTATATTCTAGGTCCAACACTGTGATCCTAGTGCACAGTACATGAGAGGTTCGAGATCGTTTAAAAGAAAGAGAGGATTGACACTGTGTTATAATTGTAGAAGATCAGGACATCTTGCTAAGGAATTCCCTGGTATAGGTCCTATTTGTCTTCTTTTTAAATCTATTGGTCATAAGGTTGAGGATTGTCCAAGAATGATCGCTAAAGTTGAAAATATGATCATGAGACAAGAAAACTATAAAGAAGGTCAAGAAACTAAGGATCTATTAGAGAACCAAAAAGAGAAAGAATCAGAGAAATCTTAGACTATGTTAGTATAGTTAAAAGAAGTAATGAATGACCACAAGGATGTCATCTTGTTGGAGATCTTGAAAGAAAAACAGTGCATAGTCACAAGAATAGAAGACTTCGACATAGACTGTGTATTGGATGAAGAAACACATGTGAACATTATTCTAGAAAGCACTTGGAAAATTTTGGGAAAGCCTGCTATGATACCTTCATTGGGAAGGATAGGCTTGTTTAAAGGAAAGATGATAACCCTATGTGGAAGAGTTACTAACATACCTATGATTTCTCATGAAACATCGACAAAAGAGGACTTTGAAGTTATTAGGTTTGTTGAGAACAACACCCCTTTTCCACTTTTCCACTTTTATTACAAAAGATCATATCAAAAGGAAAGAAAAGGAGGAAGCCATAGAGAAAAAAAAGAAAGAATTAAGGGACCTCATAACCAAAAGAATAGAGCGACTAATAGAAGAACAAGAGGATAAGCCAAAGAAACAGAGGGAAAGAGAACTAGTTGTCAAAGTTGAAAGAACACAAGAAGACTTGAAGAACCTGCCCATGCAAGAAATAAGAATACCTACCATGGAGTTAATGAGAGAAGAGATATTACCTTCAAACCCCTTGAAAGAACATCATCAACACGAAGTCACTATGCTAAGAAAAGATAAGAATAAGACTGGGAAGAGGAATCTGGGGACTTGGATCACAGGAAAGAAGGCAAGGAAGCTCAGTAAGAAGAAATCCAAGTTAGAAAAACTATGTGAAGTTCCATAAAATACTTCACAAGAGGCAGATCTGCAAAACTTGAACCTCGTCGGAATAACAAAACCACGCAGAATGGGACTTCTCCACGATGAAGATATATGACCATTGGAGGTGCAACAACAGGCATTCATTGTCCAGGTGCATATGAAGTTTCTCACTATAGTAGAGAGGATGAAAATATCACAGGAATAGTGCACAGTCCAACAGCAGGTTACTTCCATCCAGAGAAGAGTCATGGAGGTTACACAGAGACTCCAGTTGGTGCAAGATGAAGCCTGCACGCTTTTTGAAGAGATTGAAGGACAAGGCTCGCAGCTGGAACAAATGGTTACAATAATGGAATAGTTCTTGGAAGGGCCCGTTACAAAGAAATTGATTTAGAAGTTCGTCGAGCAGGAGGCTCTGGCGAAGCAACAAGTTGAGGCAGCTCAATCTAAGATCGAGGCCTTCAAAGCAATGTTGCCTAGATATGAGTGACTCGAGACGAGTCACAAGTGAGTGTTGGGGGCTTGTTGGCCCTTGACCAAGTTTTGAGGAAACATTGGTCATGTTTGACCAATTTTGGGACTTCAACAGGCTAGTCGAATATCAAGCACCCAGGCAGAGCCAATATTATGGGATCTTGATTGTTTTGCGGGCTTGTGGACCCAACAAAGGGTTTTAGGGTTTATGTAACGGGTTATGGGATGTCAGTCCATGGGTTTACCCATGTTTAGTCCTGTTTGTAAATGTATAAATAAGTAGCTAAGCGATGTAATAAGTAGATCTGGTATTGGATATGTTTAGGCCTCTTTGTAAATGTTTGGCTTAGTGCAAGGGATTGTAAGTTTCTTTGTGTGATCTGGTTGTGTAAAGTAAGGCTTTGTGCTATTGAGGAGTTGGCTTTGTGCCTTGACCTGGTTTTGGGAAGGAGGATTTGGTGCACTATGCGCAGATCTCCTCTC
Source organism: Picea engelmannii (assembly GCA_009831015.1). Taxonomy (NCBI): domain Eukaryota; kingdom Viridiplantae; phylum Streptophyta; class Pinopsida; order Pinales; family Pinaceae; genus Picea; species Picea engelmannii. The sequence goes on from ML812699.1 coordinate 167,246, forward strand.
CTCGACGGAGTTGGCTCTGTGGATTTGTGCACAGGAGCAGATGAATGTAAGAAGATTGAAGACTAATAAAGAAGAAAAATAATTTGGTGGATGTAGCCCCACACTGGGGTGAACCACATATATCCTGTGTCTTGATGTGCTTTGTGTGATGTTGTTTATGTGTTTATATTCTTAGTGTTGTTGTTATAATGTATGATGAATGGATCTGATGTTGTTTTTTAGTGCTTAAAGATGAATGGATGTTAGATATGAGCTAATGTTATGTGTTAAGTGAATGAAAGTACTTGATCTGCAATGTGAATGTGATTCAAGAACTAATCCATATTGTTGTTTAAGTGCTATGTTAGGGATTGTAATCACAGATTTGTGTCCCATCTTGGTTGTAGACACTTGAGTCCTGCAACCCTCCCTGCCTCTACCTCAGGTGAGACTTCATCTTCCTCGCAGGTGTTGCTGAAAGGGTTGGTAGTTAGGGTTTTTTTGGTGCATTGTTGAAGCATTGAACCCTAGATCTTCCCCTATGCCAACAATCAAGGAACTCATTTTATTAATAGTACAATCAGAGATGTGAAAAAATTATTCAAGATACATCATTAGAAGAGCACACCTTACCATCCCCAAGAAAATGGTACAGTAGAATCTTTTAACAAGATTCTAGAAAATGCATTGACAAAGATTTGAAATGTGAATAGCGATGATTGGGATTTGAAGGTATCAGTAGTGTTATGGGATTATAGAACTACATGCAAGAATATTACAGGATAGACACCATTTAGACTGGTGTATGGGCATGAAGCAGTGGTTCCATTTGATTATTTGGTACCTAGTCTACGCATTGCAATGATCACCAACATGACAGAAGAAGGTGTTGTGCAGGAAATATTGGATCGGTTGATGGAGCTGGAAGAAGACATAATTCTAGCAGGATTTCACCAGGAATTACAACAAGCGAAGGACAAATCTTGTCATGATTGGCACATAAAGAAGAAAATCTTTAAGGAAGGAGATCTAGTTCTCCTCTATGACAGCAGGTATCTACAACACCCTAGGATGTTCAAGATGCACTGGTTAGGACCTTATCATGTAGAGGCCATCACAAATGGAGATGTTGTGAAACTAAAAGATCTTGTAGGGAAGAATCTTAGAGGACTAGTGAATGGAAGTTAATTGAAGTTGTATCAAGACAGTAAACCTAATAACCTGAGGTAAAAATAGAAAAAGGAGGTATGATTGTACATATTGTATATAGTAGATGTTAGAAGAAAAGACAAAAATCCATAAAAAGAATAAATGTAATAAAAAGACAAAAAGATAGGAGAATACTAGAATGTTTTGATATAATAGAATTGTTAGCATTAATAGTGCACCGCAGAAAAACTAGTGTTGAATACACTATGCGCTGGAAATTAGTTGACAGGTACAAGAGTGCAGCATGCAGGAAAAAGTGAAAAAGAAAAAATTGTCAGTGCGGAATAGTTGTCAGTACATTGTCCCACTATAAAGTCATAAAAAGGGGGAAAATGCAGTCATTTATGTTTTTATATAATGAGAAGAATGAAGAGTGAACCCTGAGTGCATGAGAGTGAGAATTCTCGACAACAGATTGATATTTGTAGCACAATGGTTCATATTCTAGCAGGATGTCACCACCGCGAGTTGGAGCATCAGGTAGGGTCAGTCGAAATACAAGAAGCAGCGCTCGGGCGATGAAAACATGGACACATGGCATGTCAACAATGGTTGATGTGGATGAAATCCATATGCCAGAGTATGAGCCACATAGAATGCAAGTGGAGGAGGAATAAAACCAATCGCAGGAGGTCGGGCAACCTGAGGAAGATGTGAAAATAATAAAGTTTGACGTGTCGAGAAGAAAAGGGCCACAGGATGAAGAATAGGACATGGGTTCAACACAGTATGGCATAGAGTCAGAAGAATAAAAAGAAACAGAGAAAGAGGGAATACCTGAGGTCGGGGCGTCATCCTCGCGAGGGAAAAATAAAGTTCAGGATGAAATTAGTGCACAAGGAATATTGCGCGCATAAGAGAAGTTGGTAATTGTAATGCCAAAAATCTTGGATGGAGTAAAAGTGGATGATGAAATGACAAAAGGTGTGAACGGTATAAAGTATTCATACCATGATGTAGAAGAAACTATCAAGTTCCTGTATTTTGCGTAGCAAAACTACATGGAATGTAGAGGAGAAGGCCCATCAGGTGTGCCACTGTTGGAGCCTGCGTAGTGGATCCTGGAGCTCTATAACACAGGGATTATGAACTTATTGGATATACCACACTTTGGGTGTGGTAAACAAATCAACGGATGTGTGAAACAACTTCTAGAAAGGTTCCATGGAGGTGTCTTATGGATGGATAGGCTAGTACCTATCAATGTGGACTTAATAACAACAATTATTGGGCTACCCATGGATGGGGAGAAGCCAAAACAGTATCTGGAGGACAATACTAAGGAAAAGACCATTTCTAATGAAATTAAGGAAAAATATGGCACAGAAGGAGGGAATAGGGGGATCAAGATCAGCAACATAAATTCTCCGGTGACAACATTAGATACAAGGTTGTTAGCATGTAAATTAATGCAGAAATGTAGGAAAGAATAGGTACCATCAGGGGTGGTAGCAGTTGCAGCGCAGTGCATGAAGGGGAGCTCAATGAGATGGGCCCCTTATTTTTGAAATTCCTTCCTGGAAGACTGTAAAGATACACAAGACTGGGGCTCTGAGCTCCACTACTCATGGCTACTCATCCTCATTGCACTTGTAGGTTGGAAAAAATCGGTGTATAATATGTTTCTTCAGATATTAGGAAAGTGTGGCACAACTTGGTACACTCCTTAAGGAGCACAATAGACCCGAAGAAGAATAAGGTGAACAATGATGAATTTGCAGTATACCTTTCAGAGATCCAAGATCACTTAGCCAACACGTGGAGGATTTCACCTGAGACAGTCCAAGAGTTTAGACATATTGTTAACTTTCAGGCCACGTGCCTCAGTATGTGGTTGTGGGCGAATAGGGATCCAACGAACGAATGGTTATAACTGAGCTATTGTGTGACGATGCAGGATATCCAAATGCAGGTCCAGGAGTGGCTTGATGCATGGAAGGTGCTAGTAAGTCTAAGGAGAGTGCCAACAATACAGACTCATATGTAGGACAGAACAGTCCCTACGCAGTAGACAGGAAAAAATGGTGCAAGAAAAAAGAAGAATACAACACAAGGTCGAGTGGGGGGAATCAACCCACCTCAAAATAAATAAAGGAAGTAGAATAAACCATAGGGAGGTTCCACATAGGGTCCACCATGCATAGGGCAGACACCAAGAGATATAAGAGAATAGGTGTGCACAACAAAAGTGAGGACAGATACACAGGATATACACATGGAAGAAGAAGTTAGATAGGAGACAGGGGTGGATACACACATGCCAGAGACATCTGAGCCAATAGATTCCCAAAACAAGAGAACAAGGGAGAAATAAATTGTCTCAAGGAAGAAGGAAAAGGCCCATAGGACACCACCTCACACATCACTGACAATATATTATTTTGAATTAGTAGCTACAACCATTGAATATTGGATATCAAAGGCTTGGGAGAATGTCAAGAAACATAGGGCTTCAATTATTGAACATATGCAGAAGGTAAAAACTGCACTGGAATAGTTAAATATTAAGGCAAAGCAGTAATAGAAAGACACACCAGTAAATATTATGGAAGTAATGCCAATAGGGGAAATAATGTGGATCATAGCACATGGGAGAAAAAATTTCATTATAACACTTGATATGTTGTACATTGATGAGGAGGTGGCCTAGAAGCCTCTAAAGGAGATAGAGATATTGGACATGGCGTTTCCCAAGATCCCAACAAAGGCATTGTACAAATTTCAAATCAGTGTTGCATAGGAAATTTAGTCCAGGAAAAGGTCGGATGTGACAAATTTAAAGACAACACATGAGGAGAACATAACATTGAAGGAATCAATTATCCAGGAAGGGTAGGAGAATAAGTTAGCGCAGCAAAAGATAGAAGAGATGGAGAAACACATTGGCATAGTGTTTCAAACCATCTCGGACAGTGTAGGATCATAGGAAGTATCATAAGAGGAAAAGATGAATAAAATAGCTCGGGCTTTGAAGTAGTATAAGAACCAAATAAAGGATCTGGAGGATCACGCAGTACCCACTACTCCTATAGAAGTAACCGCGCAGCGAGATCAAGACGCAACAAAATCTGTGGAGAATATAGCACATGCTATACAAAAGATGACAGAGTTGTGGGAGAAAAGTGGCCAACTGTGGACACAATTACAAGAAGATGGAAGCTTCCAGGAGATGCAAGGAAATGAGGATAGGGTCCACGTAGCAATTGAAAACTTGAAACAGAGACAGAAGACAATGACACTTCCTGAAAAAATTAAGATAGCTGCAGAAATGAAGAGTCTACAGTCAGAAGAAAAGGCAGTGCAGGTAGAAAAGATTGCAAGGCAGGCTCAGTTGGAGCCTCAGCAGGAAAAGGCTGAGCTGTTGGTCATAGAGATCGATGCAGCAAAATCAAAAGTGGAATAGATAGCCTTGGAAGTGGGAGAAATATTGAAACCTCTAGTCATCGTGCAGATGGTAGAAGCCATGATGGAAAAGAGCAACCAAGATCAAGGCCAATGCCAGTAAGAAACATAGATGTATGAAGCACTGGCACGGGAAGTGAAAGATGCAGAATTCAGTGAGTGACTTGGGATGAGTCACGATGTTTGTGTTGGGGGCATGTTGGTGCATGCCAATTTTGGGAGAAAATCAAGGAAGTTTTGAAGGAATCAAGGAAGAAATTGAAAAATACAAGGAAATGTAGAAAATTAGGAGCACGCTGGAAATAGAAGAAAATCAGTGCCGAAAATAGAGGAAAATCAACACCGAGGAAAAGTAGTTACAATGTGGACAAACTGTTGTGGCGTAGCTGGAAAGTTGAAAAGCGCTGACTTGGAGAGCAGTTGGATCATGGACCAGTCGAGATTGATTCAGTTGGAAAGTGGACAAACCTAATCTACTTAGGGTTAGGGTTTTTTAAGGTCTTTGTCCCATTTTTGGTATAATTAGAATGTATTAGGACTATGGAAGGGGTTGGTTGGTTGGTCGTAAGTTCTCGTTTTTGTTCCAAGTCCTAGATGTTGTTAGTATATGCATGATCGAATATTTGTTCTAAGTTTTGTGAAGGTTATCACGATCTGGGGAGATCGACTGTAATGGAGGAAGAAGTGTATAGTGCGCGACACTAGATTTTGCAAGAAGATTAATAAAGAACTGAAGCAACTCATCTTTGTGGATGTATCCCTAGGAGGGGGTGAACCACGGTATATCTGGGTTATGTGTGAATGTTTTTAGTACTTGTGGTTATATTTTTTTTAATGAGTTTTATGATGAACATGTTAGAATGATAAAGGAAATAATATCGTGCACTAAGGATAAACTAATGAAATCTGTAGAACAACACTAAATGGATGAATGTCATAGTTTGTATTCAGATGTGAATATTTTGTTGTAGTAAATGAATATGTGTCATTGGGTATATGTTTTTATAATGGTTAATGAATTTTTGTTGGGATAGTTGTGTCACTGGTTAGAACTAGGCTTTAGCTAAGGTTAGCATAATAAATTTGTATTTGAGGGATAGAAATTGAGTATATCTAGTGCCCCTGAGAGAGAAGCACATCCAATCCCATGGTTGCAAACACCTTAGTCATGCAACCACCCACTGAACCCATATCGAGTGAGACTGTGTAGTGAACTTTGTGTGCTATGTTTCCTTCTAGTATCCAGAAGGTCCGATGGTCGAAGGGTTGCTGGTAATCCTATAGTTATAACCTGGGTCAGCCCATAAAGCCAACACGTACACAATATAGAGGAAATGACAAAGACAACACATCATTGATGGTTGGAAATTCATGATGATGGGAATTGTATCCTCATTGTCTCCCACTTCTTTCTTCATATAAGCACCAAGTGTACATGCCCTAAAGTCTCACATGGAGGACACAACTACGGAAATAAGAATATTTGTTCAAACAAAGTAATGGACTTGCTAGAAGAGAAAATACAATGGAGCAATACTCATCAAGTTTAAATGAATTATAAAAGTTTGTAATGTCACTTCTTGTTGAATCGTTAATAGATATTATGTTTATTGTCATCCAAGTGCAATATTAGCATACAATATAAGTCCATGTGCATAAATTTTGGAGAAATTAATTAGGGGCAAGCATTAAATTAATGCATTTTTTTCAATAATCTATCTATTTCCATATCAAATGAAGTTGTGGGGCCTATGGGTGATAAGTGAAGCATGGATATTGCATGTTTTATTTATTCTTTAAATTATTTGTATCTTCTCATCCAATCGTTGTTCAACCCCTTTTTTTATTAGCGATTATTGTTTCTATGTTTGATCCAATAATCCTCTTCTTAAGGGGATTCATTCGACTTCTTATTTTGATTTGTCTATATTTTAACTATATTAAAACCAACATACATCTATTTTAACTAAATAATATTGATTCAGATTAGAAACTCTCTTGGACATGTGTTTGATCATCAAAAATCTTCCTCAAAAATTTACAACACCACAAAAAGAAAAAAAAACTCAATAGTATCTTGATCAAATTAAAATATAACCAAAGTGACCAATTTAGATTCACATGTAATATTGACAAGGAAGTAAATAAATAATTAATTTACCTTGGGTGGAAAGCATCCAGTTAATATCTTGAAGGAGTCTTATTTGTTGTTGTAACCAATTGAGATCACGTCTTTAGTGTAGGAGTAGGCTGAGATGGTTTATTTGTCAAAGACTACAATTGCATTCTTATGATCTATGAATTATTTGATCTTAGAAATGCACATCACTCCAATTTCATTGCTTAGAGTTTGCTTGGGATCAAACACGATAACGAGGGCCCCAATCCCCATCTTCTCTAGTTATTTTTAATATCTAAGGACACCCTTAGAGTGGAATTCCCATGAAACCTTTCATAGGGGAAACCCCATAGTGGACCATGGTCTTATCCCAAATATGGTGTCAATGTGTCTGAAATATCATTTAATTGAATATTCTGATGTTAATTAACTAATATTAATGGTATATGTGGGGTTTTTTTGATAGGGAATAGTTGGTTGAGCATGGTCTATTCGAGTCACTGGTAATGCTTTTGCATATACAAGTTTTTTTTGTGGATGTGGAAGTATTGGAAGTGAATCTAGCATAAATATGGCTGAGGGTAGATTGGAGGTTCCCATGGAAGGGAGAATGAGATTTTAGGGATCATGGGAGCTTAGTTTTGCATGATTGATGGTAAAGAGAGCGCATTAAAATTCAATATTGGTAGTTTGTTGTCCATGTGATAAAGTAGACCCCAAATCTTCCTGTGTCCATCATGGGATTGGTTGGAGATTTCCAATGGCTAGTGGGGAAGGACTCAACTACTCTTGAAGTGAGTGTCAATAAGTACATAGTTACATTGCCCATTTTTCGATATATGGGTAGTTATGCCTAGGAATACACTAGTGGAGGTCAAGTTAAGATTGGAAGGGCATTAATGTGTAATATGCTTACTTGAAGTGAGAGGGAAACAAAGGGGTTCAATGTAAATTTTCCTTTTTGTAGTGGTGATCTCTTTGAAGTTGAGGTTCCTAGTGGTAGTGTCACCACCCCTAGATACATTCAGGGGGTTGGCACTGTAGAAATTCCTCCAAAAGGAATTCAAATGGGGATGAATCAAGAAATGGAAACAATTCTTGGGACTCACCCATGAGTTCAAAATAGTACTTTAGTTGGAAATTTGGTTGTCTAGTAGGGTGGAAAAATAATTATTTGGTCCAGTATCTCTTAAAGCCTTGTCTTTGGTATTGTACGAACCCGTGACTTCCTTTGGGGTATCGAAGATATTGAGACAAACCTGTTTTATGCCAGGGGTATTGGATCTCCATGGAAAATCAACCATGCAAGGGAGATTTCATTGTGAATGGAAGTTTGGTTTCCATGGAGATGATGATATTCTTGTTTTAAGATTCAAACAAAATGGATCTTATCTACATTTCTCTCACAAAAACCACCAGACTTGAAATTCAATTGGGCACTATAGGAGATATCTAATCAAAGAATCAATTATATGATATTGATGTGGCTCAAAGCCAAAGGGTGGTGTAGGAAAAAGGAAATGTGGAAGGAAATCATCATTTATGGATGGATGACCACATGTTATTTGGATGAATGGTTAGGACAAAATTATTGGATTACCATGGAGAAAACCACTGTGAGAAATTGATAAGAGAGGTGATGTCGAAAAATTTGGAAATCCATTGT
>ML812699.1:177875-198023 GCA_009831015.1 Picea engelmannii
TTTTCATATTCATGATCTTATTTTTTTTAAAGAATGATCAATGGTCAATGTTAAGACATGTCAGAGTAAGTATGCTCATTCATTGGTATACATTTATATGATTAAATTTCAATAAAAGTAGTAAAGATGGAATAGATTAAATTACAATAAAAGTAGTAAAGATGGAATTTACGTCAATTTCAAGATTGTATCATTAAACAAAATTAATGAAGAATTCAAGTTTGTATCATTAAACAAAATTAATGAAGAATGGATGTGGGTTCCTCATTGTACGATTTATTTTAAGTTATTAGTGCTTTTGTATCATGTTATATAGTTGGGTGGTTATTAAGGTTAGGGAAAGTTCATTTTTCTTTATTAATATTTTTTTATTACTGCCACATTGTCGAAATTTGGGAAACAACAAAAACATACATATGATTGTTATTTTAATTATCTTGATTGAAACATTTCATCTACTCTCTACGCCCTCTTTGATTTCTAAGGCTAGTTGTATAGGTGAAGGAAACATTCTTCGTGTGAGAATTCATATGTAAAGAGACTTCAATACCCATAATTGAAAAGGATGTTTCATCAATCAACGATATTGAAGCTACAGTTACAATCAATTACTCATTATTAATGACCACTTTTATATAGAAGGGAATATGCCACACACCAACAAAAAACCCCAGAATTAAACCCTTCACATGGATGGCATTTTATCTACCACATTACTTAAACCCTAAACCCACATGTTTCTTCATCTTGTAGCTCACATCATCTAAGACTAACCCAACCTAGATGTTTAATGAAATTGAGTTTAAGATGGGAGCTGTCGATATCAAAAATAAATCTTCAACCAACTAGATTAGACCCTGCAACCTCGACTTTCCTGGATAATGATACACCAATAACTCATGAAATTCTCAAGGATCACATCCAAGCTTAGCCAATATATTTCCTTTAGAAAAGCCACAATCCAAAAAAATAAATAAATAAATAAAAATATTTAACTTGCATATACACTGATTCAAAAATTACCATTATGGTTCCAAAATTCCATATATGTCAATATGAAAAAACAAAATTGAAATTATTGGATTGCCACAATGCCCATGAAAGACATGCTTGACCATATATCATTGCAAATACAACATGTGTTCATTCCCAGATATGCCCATAGCTAAATGGAAATTTCTTATTGAGTTTCTAATGGGGTGATATATATAGGGTAGGTTCAACATGACATCCGTTGTTTTTCTTTAATTTACAATAGCGCCTGGCTCAAATCTATGATACGCTCTCCTATAAATTCTTTGATGAAATGCATCATTCTTATATGTATTTCAATGCATAATTGTTTTATCCCAAAAGGAAACATGTTAGTCACTTTATGATTTTTTCTCACTTTATTGCCATTCTTTGTGTATAATGTTAGGGCAATCATCTCCAAAAGGTTATTGATAATGATTTCATGTAGTAAAAGGTGTGGTCCCCAAGTAAGTACATCTATCAACTTAGTTGGTAGATATTATGACTTCCAAGAGTGAGATGAGTGTTTTTATGGGTATAAAGGCTAGGCTTGTTTGTATTTTTTCATTAGATAAATATGTTGCTAAGATATGATACAATGAAAATTTGCAATCGGATGTGTTTTTTTTGTAAGTCTTTATGAATGCGTGTGAAATAAACTGACTACTCTATAAATATATTGATAATGATTTCATGTGGTAAAAGATGTGGTCCCAAGTAGGTACATTCATCAACTTAGTTGGTAGCTATTATGACTTCCCAAAGTGAGATGAGTGCTCCTATGGGCACAAAGGCTTGTTTGTATTTTCCCATTAGACAAATATGTTGCTAATATATGATTCAATTAAAATTTGCAATCATATGTGCTTCTTTGTGAGTCTCTATGAATGCATGTGAAATAAACTAACGAATTTGGAAGGATATTGATAATGATTTCATGTGGTAAAAGGTGTGATCCCCAAGTAGGTACATTCATCAACTTAGTTGGTAGCTATTATGACTTCCAAGAGTGAGATGAGTTCTCCTATGGGCACAAAGGCTTGTTTGTATTTTCCCATTAGACAAATATGTTGCTAATATATGATTCAATGAAAATTTGCAATCATATATGCTTCTTTGTGAGTCTCTATGAATGTGTGTCAAATAAACTAACTAATTTGTATTCGTTTATTATCTCCTTACATATAAATCTCTAGTGGACAATTAGTAGGAAGATTATGTTTTATTCTTACTCATTTCTAAATAACGTTAGATTAAATTTTAGCTAATCCATTTTGTCTATGTGTCAAACAAGAACATAGAATTAAGGGGTTTCCAACATTAAGGTATTTACTCTTGGAAAGCCCTTATTAGACTATCAAGGAACGAGGGATATAAGCAAGTATATGAAAATTCCTTCTCGTCTAATCAAATAAGTAACTTAAATATTTACTTTTAAACTAATGTGAAACACTTTGTTTTCGGTAATATATTTTATTAGTTACTATTTATTTTGTGTTATGAAAGTAATCATAGACCTTTGAGTTTTGAATCCTACCCAAATGATTCCCACTCTCACACAGAGGATAAAATCTAGTTGTGAATCATTCACTAGACTTATTTGTGGTGGTGTTATTCTAGACATTGTAAAGTATGCACTACAAAGAGTGAAATTAATTCAAAGAAAAGTGATAGCAATGTTAGATTTTCTTTACTTATAGAGCAATAGTTTTCTTTTACTTCTTTAACATTAAATTATATATCATGTACTAAGAAATAACAGCATAAACAAGAGACAAAATAACACAAGATATTTATCTTGGGAAAACCCCAAATGGGGGAAAAACCCAACAACCTTTCTTAGATAGGTTTCGTTCACAAAGAAATTCCAATCATGAACCAACAAATAAACCATAGCATAAAGACTAGCTCAAAGTACAACCAGAAATACCACCCCAGTTGCATTAGCAACACCATACAATGGTAGCGCACCTCTACCAAGAGTAGTGCACAAGAGAGAGATACCACAAAGGCTGAAGAAGAATAACCTCTTCCACTGCAGTTGTTGCATCACCTTCCTCAAACTTGCACCTTCCTTCTGAGTGGATGAGAGAGTGTGAGTGAGTGTGTCCAAATGAGCCAAGGCACCTCCTATTTATAGTCTTCATGTCCTCTTTATTGGGTCGACTTCTCTTCTAAAAAAGGTATCACTTCATTGTTCTTTATTCCTCTGGCCCGACTTCTCTTCTGGGGTATTTCCACATATGTTCAATGGTTCTCTTTCTTCTGGAATATTCTTATCATCTAATAAAGGTCGTCTAGGAGGGAAAGTACTTCTGCATCTACCAAAACACCAACACTCCCTCTTATCTAGGGAGGTATCTTTCACGATGTCTTCATCTAGTAGTCCATTGACTACTCTAGAATCATCTAGTAGCACACAACTACTACAATGACATCTATAGCTCGAATCATTTGTCATAGTCTTTGAAATCTAGTAGCACACAACTACTACAATGACATCTATAGCTCGAATCATTTGGCAATCATCTAGTAGCACACAACTACTACAATTCCATCCAGTAGAACACGACTGTGTTGATCCATAGTAGTACACAACTATTGTCCAATGGTACACAACCACTCCCAGTAGAACATAGCTATTGCTATTAGAACACAACTACTGTCTAGAGACACATAGTCTATGCCAGTGTCATATCATGCAATCAATTGGTAGCTACACAAGATACCACCATGCAGTCCATTGGTCTCTATGATTATGCATCAATAAACTAGTAACAAACATCTACTACCATGCCATCTGCAATAATCATAGTCTGCAATCCCTATGACTATGCAACAATCATCTAGTAGCACACAACTACTACCATGCCATCAACCATAGCCATATTCGATGGTTTCTATAACTATGCAACAATCAAGTAGTATCACACAGCTACTACCATGCCATCATCCATAGTCATAGTCTCATCCAGTAGCATAGAGCTACTCCCATAGTCCTCATGACTATGCATGTGATATTTCTTCTTTCATCGGGTCTGAAAGTTGACTACCCCCTCAGTAACCTCACATGATTGATCTAGGGAACCCTTGGCCAGAGGGGTTAGCCAGCAGGAGGAGAAACAACACACCTCCCTCGCAACGAGGGTGGACATTCTGCATCACGCCTAGCTTGTCTATGAATTACTCATACTTCACTCTAGACAGAGGCTTGGTGAGAATGTATCTTATCTACTCATCTGTGGATATGTACTGGAGATCTATAGCTCCTTTGTGCACCATGTCTCAGATGTAATGATATTTTATCTCTATGTGCTTTGACTTGTCATGAAAAACATGGTTCTCTGAAATCCTCACACAAATTTGATTGTCACAATGTATCAAAGTTGGCTCCAACTCTAGATCAAATATCCATGCAAGAAGCTTCTAAAGCCACACTACTTCATGGCTTGCCACACCAACTGTGATATACTCTACCTCTACTGTGTTGCGTGCCACTGATTTCTGCTTCCTTCTCAACCATGAGATCATACATGATCCCAAACTGAAGTAGCATCCAGATGTACTCTTCCAGTCCACTGCACTCCTTGCTCAATCAAAGTCTTTATATCCCTACAACTTCACATCTCCACCCGAGACATATCTCAATCTGTATCCAATCATACCATGTAGGTACATCAACATATGTTTTGTTTCCATCCAATGTACATGTCTAGGTTTAACCATGTATTGGCTTAAGGCATTCACTGCAAAGCATATGTCTCGTCTGGTGTTAACCATGTACATGAAGGATCTAATCAGTTGTTTGTACATCATGGGATCCACCAAATCTGAAGATGAATCAATCAGAAGCTTCACATTTATCATTGTTGGATTGTTTGGGCTGACTCAGTTTCTACTTTAGGTTTCCAACAAAACCCTACAAACCATCGACCCTTCTGGAGAGCATAAGGCAACACTACACACAGAGTGCATAGAAGTCTCACCCGAGATGTATTATGGGTGATTGCAGGACCCAGATGTCTGCAATCATGGAAGGGAGGTTGTTGTGGGGATGTCAGACATTCTTTCTACTTCACCATACATCATATCTAATATTCTAACACATCATTACCTTCAGATCTACCATTATGTAATCAAGTTCATTCATTAAGCTTCATTTTGCAGTAAATATTTATTTCCCACTGCATTTTACTACTAACGTATTCATCCATTCAACATAACTAAACCAAAAATAAATAAAACATTCCACACATAGACACAAGTTTTTACCATGGTTCACCCCCCCTAGGCTGCGTCCACAAAGATCTAGAATTCATTACTCTTTAATTATTCTCCATAAAATTTTATAGCATTGAACGCATTACATTGGTATGAGGTTGACAAGGTCGCACTAAGCTCCACATATTGCAACCTTGCCCTCTATTACAATGCATATTTCTCTCTCCAACACTAACTCCACAACTAGATCGCTCAAGAAAAACAGTAACTAGACAAAACTCTTCCACAACTCGACTAGATCTCCTCAAATTTCACAATACATATTTATACTACAAATTTGGGCTAAAATATATGTTACAACAATGAACAAAACCCTATCCCAGTAACCCTAAATGGATTAGGTTTTTCCACTTTCTAACTCCATGCACGCACTTGATTCGTGTCCCTCTTCCTTCCTTTGACTTCCTGGCTTCATCGCGCTACTTTTCCCTAATTTCTAGCGTGCGCTCCTTTTCTGCTCCATTTTCTAACTGTCTTCATTAATTGGTGCACTTTTTCCCAAAATGGCCTATGCAAACAGGCCCCCAACACTCACATGTGGCTCATCCCGAGCCACTTAGGTAGTGTGTGCCTCCTGCACTGACTTCTCTAGCTCCTGGAACCTACCTGAAATTTCTTCAACTCGAGATTTTACTTGCGCGCTCTTCTCTGCTATAGTCTCCATAGTTTGTGTAGTAATATTCTCCTTTGAAAAATCTTCACTTTCCAATCCAACCTTTTCAATCTGACCCTTAGCTTCATCAATATTTGTCATCATTTGTTTTGCACCTTCCTGTAGTGGCTCCAACTGTGCCTGCCTTGACTACTTTTCTTCTTGTATGCTCTTCAATTCTTCCTGCAAGTTCTCCATTTCCTGTGCACTCTTCAACCTATCTATTACTGTCATCATTTTTTATTCTTCTTTAATTCTTGCAGCGTAGTATTTACACCTTATTCGTTATGTTCTAGCTCCTGCATTTTGTCGTCCTCCTGGATATTTTTCCACAACTACGCACTCTTATTATACAACTCTATGATTTACTGGATCTTCTGCACAATACTCTTTGTATGACCTATAACCTCTTGCTCCTTTTGTTTTCTTACCTATGGTGGTGTGCTAGGTGCTAGGATTTCTGTCAACTCTATAATGTGGTTCCTATAAGCCTCCATAGCTTGCGCTATCTTCTCAATTTTATCCTATGTTGGTATATTCCCTTCTTGTGCATTGTCAGGAATTTTTTAAACACTTCTTCCACCTGCTACTCCATTCTGCCATCGTGCTTCTTTACTTCATCTCTCTCGAACTGCACATGATTAGGTGTCACCTCCAATGTCTTATTTACTTTGTTGGCAAATTTTAGACTTGTCGCATATGTGCGGACCCTTGAATGAATTTCCTGCACGACATTGATTTGAATTTTGTACAATGCTTTCGTTGGAATCGTGGGCAGAGCCAAGTCCAAATGATCTATATCTTTCAATGGATTATGCACTTTATTCTCATCGACCTACAACATTCTTAGGGTGATATAAAACTTGTCATTCCCCGTGGATATTATTTGTATTGTCTCCTACACTGGAACTATTCTCTCCTAAAACATTTGTTGTTGTTGTTCCTATTCTTTTTGTTGCGCTATAGTAATTTGTAATTTCTCCAGTGCATCCTTAAACTCTATCAACTTATTGAATATCTCCTCCCTTTGCTTCTTAGCATCATACCACACCTATGTTGTGTGGTCATACACTTTCTCTACGATTAACTCTACATCATCTTCTGTTAATGTGAGCTCAGGAATGCCCTTATGTCCCTTCATTTTCTTGTGTTCTCCTCCTGTCTGGAAGATTGACATTTTCATTGGCAGAGTCTCTATCTGTGTAGTTGTAACTGGTATATCCATGTCTAGGATATCTCCACCTCTTGTTTCCTCTAGCATAGGAATATTTGTACCTTTTTGTGCTCCTCCATTTAGTTCTCCTACATACTCCTTTTCTTGATCTTAAGGCTTTGGGATAGTATTATTCTACCTTGGCTTTCTAATTATTGCACTACCCCTATTCCTTTGGCGTGCTTTGCTATTTTCCTTGTATTTGTTGTTGGACTTGTTGACTGTCTTGAAGGGCCAACCTCTGCTTGCTTCTTAGATATTGGTACCTTCTTTGGAAATATTGGCACCTTCCATTCCTCTAGCCAATATTTCAAGGCCCACTACACTTCTTCTCCTGAAACATAGTACCTTAATTGTAGCCACTCCTTCTTAGGATCCCTTTTGGTCTGAATCCATATTTGTGTCTAGAAGCCTTAAAATTTGTTATTCCTTGGTTTTCCCTCACCACTTCTAGTGGTATTCTCCAAGTATTAGCTAACTTTTCCTACAACTCCTCAACTATCATGGAGAAAATGATGGAATTTTCCTTCCTTTTCTTCGGATATGAAGTGTTCCATAGTGTTGTATACTTCATTGCGTGACACTTCCCTAGTATCTAGAAAAATTTGTAGTATTTCGATTCTTCGTACCCAACCAAGGATATCAATATAATCAAACATGAGTAGTGAAATTTTGTACCTAAATCCTGGGAATATTTACAATCCTCCAAAAATAAATTTAGTAAGTAAGGATCCCAGATGAGTAGACTCCCCTTTTTGCATTGTGCTTCTACTACTATAACTCCTATAGGTGATTCCTCCTTACGAAATTTCCTCAAAAGTTTACATGCCATCAATTTCATCACCAATATCGTTGTTGGTTCACTAATTTGGTTAATGATTATTCCCTGGGACCCTCTCTCAGTGCCATATTTCTTCTTCATCTCCTCTGCTAAATATTTTTCCTTGTCTCGTCATCCAAATAGTGTTATGGTTTTTCTCCATCTGCTGGTAAACTTGTGATCTATGCAATTAAGTCTACATATATTGATACAAGCCTCTCCAACCATAATATGCCTCCATGTACTAGTTCCAGTAGCTATTTAACACGAGCATTTACATCTTTTCCCCTGCCAAAATTGGGAATCTCTAGCAGGTTCATGATCCCTATGTTATAAAGTTCTACAATCCATTGACTCGACTCCAAAATGGGATCTCCTGATGGACCTGCTCCTTTTCTTTCCATGTACACTTGCAGCACAAACTCAAGGAACTTGTCTGTGTTTGTCACATTATGATCAACATACCATAATTTGTTCATAGACCCTAATAGGTCACCAAATACTTTGAATCCATCAGGTATTTTTGGTAATGAGATCATTATCTCCTCTTGCTTGTTCAGTGTTCTTGGTGTGGCAGGATTTTCCCTAGTTTTCCTTATATTCTTGTGTGTACGAGTTCTTCTTGCCTGTAATATCCTCCACTTGTACTTGTTCCTCCTCCTGCTGCACTGTCTCTACTACAGGGTGTTGTAATTCATCAGAACCCACCCTTTCCCCATATTCCTCTTCCAATTGTTGTGGTGCTCCTAATGGAAGTTGTTGCACAAGGTTTTTCTCTGTACTAGGGTTCTTTGTTTCACTCTATGGGTTGACATCCATTTCCTATGTCATTGCAACCTTCTCTTCTACAATTGTGGGACTAACCGACTCAATGACTAGTGAAGGAATGCCATCCATGTCCACCACTCCCTCCAATTGGCTTATGTTTACTCCCTCATATGTTATGTCCTGTGGTGACCTAGTAGCACTTCTTGTTTTCCTTGCAAACCAAATGGGAGCTCCAACCTTTGGTGGTGCCATCATGCTAAATAGAGACATAGTTTCTTTGAATCTTCACCTCGAAATCTCCTTATCACACTTAGTTTTCTTCCTTAGCTCTCATTTTCACCAATTCAAAATGCATCTTACCATGCACGTTTTCTACTTTTATAAGTCCTGTCATAAATTCTATGTCACATTATACTTTTCCGACCACCGCTTTTTCTTTTTCCGACCACTTTCTATAACGACGCACTATTTTTTCTGCCTTGTCCCATTTCTCCGATGTGCGGTGTATTCCTCTTGTGTTATACCACTTACTGTATGTTGCGTGTGGTATCATCTAACTACTTGTCTAACACTTATTCATCTACTTCATCTTTTTGTATATTTCCTATTTTTCCATATTTTTCTTTATTTTTCTTCTTTTAACTCCTACTATATAAAATATGTACAACTCTACCTTTCAACATTGAAAATACTAAGGATTACTAGGTCGATTGTCCCTATACAGTTTCAGTCGATTTCCATTCACCAATCCTTGAATCTCTTTGCCTGCTAGATCCTACAGTTGTACAACACCTCCATCTATGATAAACTTTATCTCATATGGACCTAGCCAATGCATCCTGAATGTACCTGGGTGTTGTAAGTATTTATTGTCATAGAGGAGATCTAGATCTCCTTCCTTAAAGTTTTTCTTCTTAATGTGTCTATCATGCCAAGATTTTTCCTTTTCTTTTTATACTTCTTGATGGAAATGGCCATAATCTTGTCCTCTTCTAGTTCCATGAGTTGAGCCAATCTTTCTTGTGTTGTGCCTCTCTTTGTCATGTTTTTAATGGATGCAATGCACAGATTAGGTATCAAATATTCCAAATGGACTACTGCTTCCTGACCATACACCATTCTAAAAGGTGTCTTCCCTGTGATTTTCTTTCATGTGGTTCTATAAGCCCATAATACTGCTGGTATCTTCAAATCCCAATCATCCATGTTTACATTGAAAATTTTGGTTAAGGAATTCTCCAATATCTTATTAAATGCTTCCACTATTCCATTAGTCTGAGGATGGTATGGAGTTCTCTTTTGATGGTGTATCTCAAATTATTAAATCATTGCCTGGATGATACTATTGATAAAAATGAGTTCCCTGATCACTCATCAGAATTCTAGGGCATCCAAATCTTGTAATTACTTGTTCAAACAGGAAGTGCATTGTAGTTTCTATGCTATAATCTTTCACTACTATTGCTTCAGCCCATCTGGTTAAATATATGTTGCTATAATGATATACCTTGCTCATGGTCTTCTAGTTGGCAGATTGATTGGACCTACAAAGTCAACTACCCATTTATCAAACACTTTAAGAGTTACCTGAGGTTTCAGTGGAATCTCATCCCTCCTGGATGGATTTTCCACTACAACAGAACAGATAATTAACGCCTAAAATAGCACCAGAATTTAGTGTATTTTAGTTCATGAATTGGATGCTTTCTTTGGCGCAAAACTAGGCACAATCTGGATTGTTTCCGGTGCTAAAACTACGATGCTAAATCTGGCGCGCCATACCGATAAATAGCGTTGACTTTTTCAAAAAAGTGGAGAAAAATACACTAAAACAATCTTTGGAAGCAAAAAAGGGAGCAAATCACAGGGATTTGTTGTAGTGTCCTACATTCTACAATACCTCATCTGTAAATGGAGTAGGGAAGGGATCATGCATACAAGCATCATTCAACTTCCTCAAGTCTACAAAGATCCTTATTTCCCCTTACTTCTTCTCCTAAACTACCATAGGGATAATCCACTTCGATTCTTCAATAGGTTCTATTATACCAACCTCTAACATTTTATCAATCTATGCCTTCACTTTCTATTTATATATTGGATTCAACCTATAGGGTCTCTGTCTTATTTTTTTGGCATCTGGTCTCAAGGGGATCTTCATCTCTCCAAGTTCTCATGCTACCCCTTTCATCTCTGAAAACATCACTAGAAATAGATCACTATATTCGCGAAGTAACTTTGCAATTCTTTCCACTGTCTGGTTATCCCAATAGTTACCAATACTTGAAATATTTAGATTCTCTTTAGTTCCAATATTTACCTTCTTTATCTTCAATGGTGTAGCAAATTCTTCTGACTCTACCTGTGGTCCTTCTACTTCTCTTTCCCCTTCAAATTCTATTATCTAAATATCACGTGGGTTTTCTTCTGTTGGGTCGTCTTCTGTGACGTGGTAACAATGTAGCAATTGTCTAACTGTCTTTTGATTCTAGTTCTGATAAACTGTTACAATTTCAACTTCAGTTTCTTCAAATATATTCTCTTTTATCATATTTAGTGTTGCATCTATCATTGTATTCTCGTGTTCAAATGCAAAGGTGATCACAAAATTCTACTGCAAATCTGCCTAATTTTTAGTTCCTTTGCATAATTCCAGCTCTGTATACCTATTCCTTGGTATGCCTTCTAATATATGAATGAAGTGATGTGGCCACTCCTCTGGTGGTACTAGTCTCCACTGGATTATTCATATGTCTATATGTTATATGTGTTGTCCTATTCCATCATATTTCTCCATATATGTATTTTCCTGTTCTGCACCAAATCTAATGTGCAATAATCTTTTGCATTGATACCAATCATTGATCTTCTCTTTATGAGTACCACACCAATGTCCAGGTGTTGCTTTCAATGAAATGTCTAAAACTGGTAATCTCCAACTTTCCAATAATTTTAACTCAAACTTTGTTAAATATTCTTCTAAATAATTTAAAACATAAAAACTTGGAGGTTATCTTACCTTTGTTCCAACCCATCTTAGTGTGCGCGTCATTCTTTCACATCTTCTGGTAGATATCTCATGTAAGATTTGTTGTCAATTCTCCAGTCCTGTGTCGGAATATGAAGCACAAGAAATAATGTTTCTCCATCTAAGCATTCCATTTTTTGTTGGGTTAATGTAATCTTCCTCGCGCGCGGTAGTTCTATAAAACCAGTTTATCTCCTCTGTGACAAATTTCTCGGTCACTGGTTCAACATATCTTCCACCTTTTGAAGGATATAATGGTGCTATGACTCTATATTCTCCTAATTCAAAAATCATTTTCCTGGTCTTCAAGTTGATGATATCTTGATTGTCAAAATCTCAATCCAGTCCCAACAATGTTGGATAAGGTGCAGTGTTATCCACTATATCAATTACCTCAAAGTCTGCCATAGTGCGCACACCATATAAATCCACTAGTATTCCTTTCAATCTACCAGTTGGTATCACTCTGTTGGTTTTCTATTTTCATCCCAATAGGTGAATACCTCAGTGTAGGTTCTCCCATACATTCCCATATCTTCTTAGGATTAATATTTACCTCAAATCCCAAATCTAATATGATTTCACCCGTGTTAAAGCCTCAAATATTTGCATTCATCCTAAACTCCCTATTTTCTCTTGTCTTCCTATGGACATGATTTACTTTATTTTTCTCTAGTTGTTATATCTCTTCTCCATAATTGCATTTTTCTAACAGACTTTGTAATACTTGTAGATATATTTTATCATTCAATAACTTCAAGCAAAACACCAGAAATTTTCTTAGCATACTTACTTGTTCTGAAGACTGATCTCTGTTGGTATCATAAAATATATGAGGCATATAATATATTGGCACATCATATCACGGTTGTGCATTTGAAGTAGAAGCAATATTCTCCTACAAAATTTCTTGCCTAGCTTGCTTGAATGTCTCATTTTCCTTGCGCGCATCAAAATTTTGTTCAGGTGTTGTATTATTTCTGACCCACTAATGTTGGTCTTGATTCTTCTTTGATGCAACTTCTCATGTCTTGGTTCCACCTCGAGTAACTATATTGATATTTTTCCCATAATTTTCTTTAGTTTATACGACAATCCATTGAACATTCTAATTGTTTTGATTCCTCTTTTCATGTATCCTTGTCATAAGTATAGGACATTCTTCTATGTCATGATCTGTTACGCGACAGTACATACATTTCACTGGTGGTAGTGGAAAATCCCTTGCATAATTTCCAGGTTGCTGACAATTGTGACATGTTATTCGTGCTCTACCTCTTCCAAGTCCTCTTCCTCCACAACCTCCTCCTCTGAATCCTCCTCTATTTCCATGATTGTATGCACGCGGTGTATTGTATTGTGATACTTGATTATATTGTTGTGCATTATTATATTTCGATGGTGTTGTAAACTATTGCACAGGTGGACCTGTCATTGGTTCAACCTGCATCCTATAAGCATCTAAGGTCCTTTCCTTCAACATTTCCAAAGTTCGAAAATACTTATCATCATGTCCTACAGACTTATAGAAATTGAAGAATGTACTCTTAGGCATTGTTTGGTGTTTTTGCATCATGTGACAATGATATGGATCATGTCCATGTGTTCTACATATTTCACACCATGGTCCTCCTCTAGGTAAGGTGACAATCCTTCTCCCAAATATTGCGCAAATGTTGGGCACTCATTGTTATGATGTCCTTTTTTCTACATAAGGTACACCAGAAAACTTCCCTCTTTTCCTTACCTTTATTATGATTCAACTGAAATGTCAAATTATTAAGATCTACTCTCAGCTCTTCTATTGTTGGATCTGTATGTTTATATTGATTCTCTTCCAATTGTAAGGCTGCCTACAGAGCCTCATAATGAGTCTGGAACTTATGTTGCCTCAATGGATATTTAAAATGTGGCAATAATGAATTAATGAATAGTTTCTTATGATGCATATCTGTGATGGGATATTTCAACTTACCTTTCAGTGTCTTGAACTTCTGATCGACTTCCCAAGCTGCCTCTCCTGGATTCTTTTTTATTTCTATCATCTCATTCATGTATTGATCCTCTAAACTTCGTCATTGGAATTCATTGATTAGTGCCTTCTTTACATCTGCGACAGTTGTAGGTGTTCCTTGTGGATTGTTTACTGTGAGGATCATAAACCAATCCAGTGCATGATTTTTGAATGTAATTGCAAGTTGTGCAACTTTTGTATCTCCATCCGTGATATTTTTAGCTGCCCAAATATGTTCACAAATAAATAAATGCTTCTCTGGGTCCTCCAAACCTTCTCCATGAAACTCTGGTAACTGAATAGTCGTATCTTGTCATGCCATTGTAAATTTGGATGTATCGCCTCCTCCACACGGTGTAGATAACTAACTACTGCTAGATGAATTCATACTTCCACTTGAATTTCTATTGGACCCTCGTCCTACTAAAATCCCTCTACTACTAATTGTTGGTTGTCTCAATGGTTCTTTATTTTCTGATGTCTTAGTTTCACATGGGGTTGCGGTTTTCACACTAATTCATATTTGGAATGGAGAGCCTTATTCTGTGTCGGACCCTTGACCTCTATTTTTCCTATCATATGTGGTGCATAGGATTTCCTCAATTTTCCCCATAGCACGAATATCCTCTACCTCCTCTTCATCACTATCCAAGCCTTCTTGCTCGGCTACTGCCCTCTTTTTCCTATTGATATTATATTGGTATGGTCTTCCACTTCATGTCGTTCCTTCTCTGTCCATTATTTCCTTGATATGATCTTCATCCATCATAATGGGGTACATTTCTCCATTTGTTTGACCTCTATCCAAGTCCTTCTCTATATCTCAGATCTTCCTTAGTGTTTCCCCCAATCTCCCCATGTGCGCAGAGTGATTTAGTTTTCAGACTCCATTTTCATCGTGCCTTTATCATGGCCCCTTCAAAATCTCTTTCTCTGCAACAGTGTAATACTTTGCAGTATCAACTACAATCGCGGTAATGAATCCTGCAATAATGTTGTCTAGCCAGAAATCCAATGTGCGCATGAATTTATTATTGACTCTTTGTAGCTACAAAATATTAGTAGTAGTCCACTCTGTTAGCGTTGGAAGTCACTCCTGGATTGCGGTAGGAGCAGAGCCCAACTCCCATCAGTTTATGTCATGAATAATTTAATGGGGTGATCGGATGGATAGAGGCCTAGGAAGATAACGCCCTAACTCGGAAAATTGGGTCTGGTATGTAACAACAGAAGAGGTCTTGATCTAACTTCAGTCAATGAGTAGATTGTAAAATAAGTAGACGAAAAACTTGGTAAGAGGAGGGAGAAAGACTGCCTTGGGCATCAGGCCTTTCGACAGCTTGAAGAGGAAAAACTCAGAACACAAGATCCTCTTGGTTCAGAGTTTTGGGGAACTAAAAGGTGACTTGACTGGATCTTCCAATTCCAAGTCGTTCAGTGTTGAGAAAATACAAGAACTGATTAGAAACAATGCAACCATTACAATGATCCAACATACATCATCCTATAACGATGCAACTCGACTGGATCCTCCATTTCCGAGCAGTTCTAACACAGTGTAAACAGAGAGATGGAAAGAGTCTAACATTCATAAGGAAAGAAGTCTCAAGTGCCAATACATAACCAAAGCAACCAGTGCTTCATCAAAACTTTACAATCGGGAGCCTAGCTCAACCATCGATACCTCTCAAATACAAAAACTGAGTAAATATACTCCCAAACATTTGCCCAACAGAGGCATCTCGGAACTTCTAGGGAGTGGCGTCTCTTCAGTCAAATCTGGCCTAAACTCCTTCGTCAGACGTCACCTTAACTTTGCATGGCCTTTGTAGGGGGGGTAGATGAAACATTAAAGGCTAAGATGGCATGTGTAGACTCTTTTGGTCAGACGAGGACTCAGCATGGCTTCTTTGAAGAAAACCAGCATGCAGGACTATCTCGACAAACTGCTTGCCAGGACCTTCATGCTTTACATTTAATGAGTGAACCGAGGTTTCAACTACCTTCCCCCACCTTCATTTACTTTTAGCAGGGACCAAGATCGAGGCCAAGTTGAAATGGTACCTGGAGAATGCATCGATCCCTTCTGTAGCTAAACCTGACACTTTGTCCCTTTGCACATCTCTTCTTATCACCCCAAGTGACCACGGGTTGTGACCCTGTGCCTATCTTCAAAGGTGCTTTCGGGATTTCGGCATTTCGGGCTTTGGGGATCTGAAATGTAGTGGAAGGAGGAGACCCTCTGTTCTCTCGAAGTCCCAATAGCCGAAATGGCTTGATCGTGCGCCACGTGTCCCATTGGATGGATGACCTAGATCATCTCTTGATCAATGGTCCTGGTTCTTTTTGACGTTTCGGGCTTCGGGGATCTAAAATGCAGTGAAAGGAGGAGACTCGTTGTTCTCTCGAAGTCCCGATAGCCGAAATGGCTTGATTTCTTCATGAGTTTGGCCCTAGGAGATGAGCCCAGGTGCTTGACCCCATGCAACTCTGCGACCCAAACTTACCCGATGGCCATCGATCTACCCCCTCTGTGGATTCTCACCGTTGAAAGACAAATTGCCCGCTCGCTTGATTTTAAGTCGGAAATGGGCTCGTTCTGTGGGTTGTGCTCGGCGCTCATGGCTGCGGCCTTTGAATAAAACAAAATCATCTGGTTTTCAAACCCCACTTCTATACATTTACACCTGGGGCCCGAAACTAGAAGAAAACACCCTCTTGCAAGAATTTGCGCTAACACACTCTATTGGTCTTATCTGATTAGTTGGGTGATTTTCCTTCAATATCAGTATCCACTCATGCAGCAACTCTCGAAAATAACAGAAAAATGCCTCATGAATATCAGTAAATACATACCTTTCCAAATAGTGGCACAGTGTATACTTGGAGTTTATATTGTCTTTATGCACAAACTTGATCTCTTTTGTTTCTAACCATTGTTCAATCTCCTATAAAATAGGGTTCCATGGAATGAACATCCCCTTCTAATACTGCATTTTCTTCATTATCCTTCTCAACAAGTCCCTTCCAATCAGATCTTTTGGGTTCTAGCTGGCAACAGAACCATTTGTTGGATTGTTTGGGCTGACCTGGGTTCTACTTTGGGTTTCCAACAAAACCCTGCAAACCATTGGCCCTTCTGGAGACCAGAAGGAAACATTGTGCACAGAGTGCACACTGAAGTCTCACATGAGATTGCTTATGGGTGACGCAGGACCTGGATGTTTGCAATCATGGAAGGGAGATTGATGTGGGGATGTCAAATATTCTTTCCACTTCACCATACCTCAGATATAATATTCTAACAAATCATTACCTTCAGATCTACCATTTTGCAATCAGATTGATTCATTAAGGTTCATTATGTAATAAATATCTATTGCACACTACATTTTACTACTAACAGATTCATCCATTCAGCATAACTAAACCATAAATGAAGAAAACATTCCACATAGAGACACAAGGTTTTACTGTGGTTCACCCTCCTGGGCTACGTCCACAAAGATCTGGCATTCATTGCTCTTTTATTATTCTCCATAAAAATTTATAGCATTGTGCGCATTACAGTAATATGAGGATGACAAGGTCTCACCAAGCTCCACAGCTTGCAACCTTACCCTCTATTACAATGAATATTTCTTTCTCCAAAACTAGCTCCACAACTAGATCGCTTAAGAAAAAACAGTAACTAGCCAAAACTCTTCCACAACTCGACTAGATCTCCTCGGATATCACAATACATATTTATACTAAAAAATTGGGATAAAATGTATGTTACAACAATAACCAAAACCCTAACCCACTAACCCTAAATGATCAAGGGATCAAATTTTGCTCAATAATGAAAAGTGCTCGGAATCGCTTCAAACTGGACGAGAGCATAGGCCTCGTCGTTGTGAACCCAACGCAACTCGTTTCATCTCAAACGGACATCGGGAGCGAGAGATATAGCGATCTGTTTGTCAAGTCAAACAAGTAAAAAAAATGATGATGACTGAACCAGTCCGTACAGTCCGTACAAGATGATGTGGCAGGACCGTATGACCGTACAGAAGTGACATGGCAAGCATTTGTTGATTGGTAGTTGTTGAATCAGGAAGTGACACGTGTCCTTTGGTGGCAAATGGTATGAGGACACGTGGCCCAATCCATGGGCGCCACGTGTCACTCATTGTTTGGGTTGTGATTTGTTATGTAAAATTTTATGGGTCCGTGAGGGTCGAACCCCGGACCTCACCGTCGGTGTAACACCTTAGCAAAGTTCCCACGACCATTACGCCCATACAATGTTGCTTACCATATAATGGTTCGCATTTTATTTAAATTTGTATGTTTGTATATTTGGGCGGGGGTCGGGCCGGGGCTTAGCCCCGGCCCATGGTTGTGTTGTTTTTACATATGACCACCGTGTATATATATATGGTTGTGTGCGGTTGTAATGGTTGGTGCGGGGTTTAATATAGCCTGTGTTCCTTTGCACTATTGTCATGTGACCCTAACCGGGGCGCGGGGAAGTTACACCCGTTGTAACCATTAACTACTTTTTCCATACGCGTGGTCACATGACTCGCCATATGCCCAGGTGCCTAGGCGGTTAGGGGCTTGCGCGCCCTTAACCGTCCTACGGTTTGCACCATTGGCATGGTTGCACCCGATGCTGGGTTTTCACACTTTAAATTGCGTGTGATCCAGGTTCAAGAGACAAGGGTGCAATTTGTAGATGCAGAGACATCAAGCTTGAAGAGGGAGACCTCCAGGAGGCCTAACTTCTTCGTTTTTCGACCGATTGAGGTGCCAAAAGAGCCCAGAGAGGGGTTTTTGGATGCTCTGAAGCCATTGGAGCAGTCAGTTTGTCAGTTTGAGAATTGTAAGAGATGTTTTTGAGCACTTTGAGAAATTAATAATAATGATCCATTGGAAGCTGGACAAGGAGATGTAGCCCAAGAGAGGGGTGAACTCCTTTATCAAATTGTTGTGTTTATGTGCTTATGTTCATTGATTATTTTGTTGTCTATGTGTAATTTGCATGAGTAATCCTTTAAATCTATGTGTTGCAAACTGATCCATTTGCTTTAAACACATAACATTTACATTGCAAATAATTTCAAGTTTTTCAAGTCTTCTTCAATTTTAGATCAAGTTGGTATCAGAACGCTGGTTTTTGAAGACTCGATTGTTTGCAAGTTTTGTTTCTGATTCTCACAAGGTTGAAACTCACAAGAAGAGAAGGTCAACTTGTGGAGCCAAGTTCTCATCCGACAAGGAGGAAGCATATTCATTCACCGCAAGTTTCAGGGAGACATTCACCAAGCATGGCTCATGCAGAAAGTCATGAACGTGTTCCTGTCGAAAATGAAGATCCCAGAGAGGTTGTCTTGGAGCTGAGAGAGATGATGAAGATCTTGATGGAAAGGAACATGTTGTCGCAGGGTGAAGGCTCCAACCCTTCAATGCATAAGAGAGGCAGTGGTGACAAAACTCCAGGCGGAAATGGAGGGAATGGTGCTTCTCCACCACCCTCTCCTCCATCATCATCATCTTCTTCTTCTTCTTCTACCAGTTTAAAACATCTTCTGAATTCTCCAAAGGGGCATGGTAAAACTCCTTCGCAAATTCCTTCATTAAAGCTTGATATAAAATTTGAATTGCCAATTTACAATGGAGAAGTTAATGCTGAAAAGTTAGATAATTGGATACGTCAAATTGAAGTATATTTTAGAATACAGAAAATTCAAGATGATGATACCAAAATTCAGCTTGCTTCGTTAAGATTGGATAGTGCAGCACTTATTTGGTGGGAATCTAAGACTCGGGAGGAAATGAAAAAGCATGGAAAAAATTTTCTTTCTTGGAATGATTTCATTATAGCAATTAAAAAAAAAATTTATCCATTGGCATATAAACAAAAGGAAACTATGGAATGGCAGAATTTTAGAAAAGCTAAAGGACAAAATGTACAAAGTTTTACTCAGGAATTTAGGAGAAGAGCTTTGGTGTTGGGAGTTGATTTGTCTTCTCAGGAAACTTTGCTCAAATATATTGGTGCGTTACATAGTTATTTGAGACATACTATACTCATGTTTAATCCTTTGAATTTAGATGAAGTTTGTGTACAGGCTACTCATTTGGAAGCAAGGGGAAGGAACGATACTCATGAGGGTAACAAGAAGACATTTAGCCATGGAGAAAAGGGAAAGAATAAGTTCAAGGGCAATGGCAGGAAGAATGTCGCTGTGAAGAAAGAGGGAGAAAAGTTCGCATGTAAACATTGTTCAAAAGATGGCCATGATGAAGACCATTGTTGGAAGCTTCATCTTGAAAGAAGACCCAAAAAGTTTGGCAACAACAACAAAGG
>ML812699.1:201279-212169 GCA_009831015.1 Picea engelmannii
GAATCCAAGCAAGGCCAAGTGGATTGAGGTTGGAAGGGTGAGGGAACTTTACCCTCATCTTCACATAGACTAAAAATAGTCTTTTGGAGGTCCAAAATCTTCCTAATGGGGAGGTGTGATTAGGGGATCAAATTTTGCTCAAAAATTCAAAGTGCTCGGAATCACTTCAAACTGGAGGAGAGCGTAGGCCTCGTCGTTTCGAACCCAGTGCAACTCGTTTTGTCTCAAAAAGATGTTGGGAGTGAGAGATATAGCGATCTGGTCATCAAGTCAAACAGGTAAAAAAAATGATGTTGATTGTACCAGTCCGTACAGTCTGTACAAGATGATGTGGTAGGACCATATGACCGTACAGAAGTGACGTGGCAAGCATTTTTTGGTTGGCAGTTGTCGAATCAGGAAGTGACATGTGTCCTTTGGTGGAAAATGGTATGAGGACATGTGGCCCAATCCATGGGCACCACGTGTCACTCGTTGTTTGGGTTGTGATTTGTTATGTAAAATTTTATGGGTCCGTGGGGGTCGAACCCCGGACCTCACCGCCGGTGTAACACCTTAACAAAGTTCCCACGACCATTACACCCATTCAATGTTGCTTACCATATAATGGTTCTCATTTTATTTAAAGTTGTATGTTTGTATATTTGGGCGGGGGTCGGGCCGGGGCTTAGCCCCGGCCCATGGTTGTGTTGTTTTTACATATGACCACCATGTATATATATATGGTTGCGCGCAGTTGTAACAGTTGGCGCGGGGTTTAATATAGCCCGTGGTCCTTTGCACTATTGTCATGTGACCCTAATTGGGGCGCGGGGAAGTTACACCCATTGTAACCATTAACTACTTTTGCCATACGCGCGGTCACATGACTCGCCATATGCCCAGGTGCCTAGGCGGTTAGGGGCTTGCGTGCCCTTAACTGTCTTACAGTTTGCACCGTTGGCTAGGTTGCGCTCAGTGCTGGGTTTTCACGCTTTAAATTGTGTGTGAGCCAGGTTCAAGAGACAAGGATGCAATTTGTAGATGCAGAGACAACAAGCTTGAAGAGGGAGACTTCCAGGAGGCCTAACTTTTTCGTTTTTCGACCGATTGAGGTGCTGAAAGAGCCCAGACAGGGGTTTTTGGACGCTCTGAATCCATTGGAGTAGTTGGTTTTTCAGTTTGATCATTGTAAGACATGT
Organism: Picea engelmannii; assembly: GCA_009831015.1. Taxonomy (NCBI): domain Eukaryota; kingdom Viridiplantae; phylum Streptophyta; class Pinopsida; order Pinales; family Pinaceae; genus Picea; species Picea engelmannii. Next base: position 202,461 of record ML812699.1, read on the forward strand.
TTTTGAGCACTTTGAGCAATTAATAATAATGATCCATTGGAAGCTGGACCAGGAGATGTAGCCCAAGAGAGGGGTGAACTCCTTTATCAAATTGTTGTGTTTATGTGCTCATGTTCATTGATTATGCTGATGTATATGTGTAATTTGCATGAGTAATCCTTTAAATCTATGTGTTGCAAACTGATCCATTTTCTTTAAACACATAACATTTACATTGCAAATAATTTCAAGTTTTTCAAGTCTTCTTCATTTTTAGATTACTAAATGGATTAGGTTTGTCTAATTTCTAACTCCCTGTGTGTGATTGATCCATGTCATTCTTCCTTCCTTTGACTTTTCTTCTTCCTCACCCTGCTTTTCCCTAATTTCTGGTGTGCACTCATTTTCTGGTCCATTTTCTAACTGTCTTCATTAATTGTTGTGTTTTTCCCCAAAATGGATTGTGCCAAAAATCATCATAGGTGTGGCCATGGAATTGCAGTCCATCATCCTGAATCTCTGTAGGATCTCAGCAGTATATTTTCCTTGTCTAAGGAAAATATCATCTAGTCTCTACCACACCTCCAACCCTAATAAATAATGCATCAGACCTAGATCCTTCATCTCGAAGTATAAAGTGATCTCCCTCTTGCACCCAACTATGATCTTCTCATATCCTGTCAAAAATAGGTCATCCATGTATAGAACCAAGATCAGCAGGAAACCATTATCAACCTTATAGTAAAGGTTTGGATTTGCATCACTCTTGGTAAATCCCAATCTCATCAGGTAGCTATATATCCTGGCATACCATGCCCTAGGTGTTTTCTTCAATCCGTACAAGGCCTTCTTCAATATGAAAACATGGGAATATTTCCCATGGATCACAAAACCTTGTGGTTGATCTATGTACACTTCTTCCTCTATTACGCCATTCAATAAAGAAGTCTTGACATGCATCTAGTGTAATTTTCATCCCTTTACGGAAGCAATCACAATAATCAATTTTATGGAAGTGTAATTTTCTACAAGATAAAATGCATCATCTTAGTCTTATCCCTCTTTCTAGGAGAATCCTCTAGCCACAAATCTTGCCTTGTACTTCTCTATGTTTCCATCTGTATCATGCTTGATCTTTTATGTCCACTTGGAAGTCACCATTGACTTCCCTTCAAGTCTCAGAACCACCTCCCACACATCATTCTTCATGATGGACCAATACTCCTCCGTCATGGCATCCTTCCATTTCTGCTTCACAACAGCTTCTTCAAAGGTGGAAGGTTTTGAATCAATGATTCTTATCATTAGTGCCACACAGTTGGAAAAATTGTGTGGTCTCTTTCTCTTTCTAAAAGATCCTTTGGGAGATGCATGTCCTCCGTCTTCCTACAGAGTGTTCCAGAGACAAGCTGGTCTCTTTTTGTTGGTTGTAGCTTCTCTGGGTGGATCTACATGTCTTTATAACTCTACCATATCATTATGAACATCTAAAATGGGTTCCTCTTGTGTAGAGTATACCATTAATGCATCCCTTGGAGCCTCCTACTCCTCTCAGTCCTCATCCATGTGAGACTCACTTGATATTTTGAAGGCTTCATCTTCATCAAATGTTACATCCTGGATGATCTCAATCAGTCTCTTCCCGGGAATGTATATTATGTAAGCCTTCAAAGTCTCACTATAACTAACGAGGTCGCCCTTCTTTCCTAAAGGTTCCAGCTTCATTCTCTTTTCCTTTGGAACATGTATAAACACTATACAACCAAAAATCATCAAGTTACTTACTTCTGGTTTTTTTTCGGTGAACACCTCTTCAGGTGTCTTGTTCCACAATATATTTTGAGGACTTCTATTATGAACATACACGTCAGTACTGGATGCTTCTTCCCATAAATGCATGGGTATTCCATGGTCATGGATCATATCTTTCGATGCTTCTACAATGGATCTATTATTTCTTTATGCAACCTAGTTCTGTTGGGGGTTGTAGGGAGTTGTTATATCCCTCTTAATCCCTACTTCTATACAAAATTCTTTAAACTCCTTTGAGGTGTACTCACCTCCATTATCAGATATCAAGACTTTAATTTTTCTTTTGGGGATATTTTCAACTAAATCCTTGAATTCCTAAAACTTGTTGAAGACTTCATCTTTTGCTTTCAAGAAGTAGATCCATGTATTTCAAGAATAGTCATCTATGAATAAGACATAATATACAAAGTTTCCTAAGGATGGAATCATCATTTGTCTGCACAAATTGGAGTGTATGATGTCCAAGATTCCCTTGGACCTGTTTTCACTTCTTGTAAAGCTTCCCTTGACATTCTTTCCAAGTGCACAACCTTTTCATATAATGTCATGTTCTACCTGAATGTCTAGTATACTTGTTACCATATTGGTCAATAATGGTAGTGCTCTATATTTTATGCGATCTAGCCTTCAATTCCATAGATCACTTGAGATAAAATTGTTGTGTACAAGGGCTTGTTATTGGTGTCCCTTCAATTTATATAGTCCCCCCTCTCAGACACCAATCACGGTAGCTTTATCAATTCTTGAATTCTTGTGCCATAGAAGAAATTGGTCATCCACAAAAGCTACCATAAATCCTTTATATTCTAAAGAAGAGATGGAAAGTAGATTCTTATTCAAGCCTTGTACAAACAAAACATATTGAATTAAAAGAGGGTTACCTGAGTCAAGTTGTAGGGAGGCTTATCCAACACATTTGACTTCATGCTTGGAATCATCCACCAGCTCCACTTGAAGGGATGAGCTATTTTCTTTCGAGTTTGAAATAGAATTTATGGATCCAACAATGTGGTTGGAAGCACCACTATTTATGAGCCAAGTCTCACTCCCTTGAGTGATAGTTCTTGTGAGTGCTGAAAAAAATACAAATTCTTCAGCCTTTGACTTGTGTTCTTCATCATTTGTTGCATGTGCATGGTGCTTCTTCTTCTTTCTCGTTTCATGTTTATGAGGACATTGTGTGGAACAATTTCCCATATTCTTGCAGGTGTAGCATCTGATCCTTAATGCATCCTTCTTGTAATGTGGTATCTTATATTTCTTCAGACTGCCTTCTTCCATTTCCTTCCTTTTCTTAACTTGAGAAGCAAGGTCTTGATTTCCATCATCATTTGTCTTATGTAACTTGGATATCAATCTCGATTCTTCTTAGGTGCAATCTTCCAATAGCTTGTTGAACTTGGGAAATTTGTTTCTAGCGCAAATCCCTTGAATGAATGGATCCCAAGAGGAGGGAAATCCATTGAGTTTAGTCGTCACAAGTTCAACGTCATCTATTGGATCTCCAATGGATGCTAATTGGTCCTTGATATGCGAGATACTCATAAAATAGTTGGTGATTGTTTATGACTTGTTCATTGTCATTTTTTTGAGTTGATTCCTTCGATTAATATTCTGGTGGGTATTATTACTCTCATAAAGTTTGGTTAGGGCATAAAACTTTTCCTTCGGTGTCTTCAGTTATTATACATTAGGTATCATATGGTCTTTTATTGAGGTTGTCAAGATTCTCTTGGCCCTAATCATATTCTTCCTAAACTTTTCTTTGGCGTCTTCTTCTTCTGGTTCTAGAAGAATATACTTGACATGATCAAATAACTCATTCTCTTATAGAATGAGGAGAAATCTGTTCTTCCAGTATCTAAATTTATTTTCTTCATCCAATCTATATTCAACTCTCATGTTGGTTGATATTTTTGTTGGTATAACCCTAGATCTGAGAAATTTCAAATTTATGATCTTTCATGGAACTGCAAACTAAGAGTTGTAGGGGGTTCTCTAGGGTAGGGCACACTTCTCTGTGTAAATATAAGTCCCAACACCTTTGGAACTAATGATCAATTATCTTGACAAGATTTTATTACATAGCGGCAGCATGGAATGGGCCCATAACCTGTTAGATTTTCTTTACTTACATAGAAATAGTGTTCTTTTACTTATATAAATTGACTTATATATCATGTACTGAGAAATAACATCATAAACAAGAGAAAAAATAACAAAATATATTTATCTTGGGAAAAAACCAACAACCTTTCTTAGATATATTATGTTCACAAAGAAAGTCCAATCATGAACCAACAGATAAACCCTAGCACAAAGGCTAGCTCAAAGTACAACCAAAAACACCACCCTAGCTATAGTAGCAGAACCATACAATGGTAGTGCACCTCTACCAAGAGTAGCGCACAAGAGAGAGATACCATAAAGAATGAACAAGAATAACCAAGAGGGCACTCTGTGTGTAGAGTTGCCTTCTAGTTTACCAGGAGGGCCAATAGTTTTGAGGGTTTTGTTGGAAACATATTTAAGATGAGAACCTGGGTCAGCCCAAGTAACCAAAAAATGGTTATGTTTCCGGTTGGAACTACATAGGATTGAGTGGACGGGATTTGTGGAACAAAAGCGTGGAGGATGAAATCCTAGAAGGGAATGTTTAGGCCATGGAATCCAACAAAGGAGGATATTGAAATATGGTTGAGGACAAAGGAACTTGAATTTGTGCAGAAGGACAAGAGAAACCCTAAGTTGACACTGTGCAAATATCTCGACAAATACGTGTTTAGCAACTTGCATGAGGTATTTTTCTGTGATTTCCCTCATCTGTTGCGGGAGTGGTTATTGAGGTTGAAGGACAACCACCCTACGAATCATATCAGATAGATGGAGTGGAATCCTGTGGATATCGCGTAGTTACAACAACTTAATAACAAATTTACATGTGCAGTAGATTTCTAGTTCGACAGTATTGTTGCAAGGTTTATCACCAAATTTGCAATAGATACCATGAAGTCCTACACTATTGCAGAACAAGATTTTCTAAAGGGACCAAGAGGTAGGTACATCAAATCACTGTATACTTTAATCAAGATTTTATTATATGACAAAGGTGTGATGACCATTGAATCAGACAGCTAAACTTCCCTGCACGCATGGGGGAAGGGGGGAAGCATTAACATGAGGTTGAGATATGGAAAATGAGATGGATAAGGGGAAGAAGAAGGAGGCCATGGACCCAATCATGATGGAAGAGGAACGAATAAAGAAAATAATGGAAAAATCTGGAAAGACGCGCAATGGAATACCTTACCAATATAAGATGAATAACAAGAAGAGGGCCATAGCCGACAGAGAGGGATTGGAGAGCGATGAAGAAGAGGTAGAGGATCTTCAAGCTATGGAGAAGATTGAGGAAATCATGTGCGCAACATATGAAATAAAAAAAATAGGTTCAGGGTCAGTAACATAAGGCAAAACTCCAGTCCATATCATCATCAGTGTGAAACCTACAACCCCATGTGAGACTAATGCACCTGAAAAAACACAAGTGTTTTAGACAACCAAATTTGAGTGGAAGAGGAGCAACATGACAGGGGTCCAATCAAGTACAATCAACTGGGGGAGCAAGTTCAGGAAGTAAAAATCAATTATATACACCATGTAAAGGCAATAGTTCAACACAGTTCAAAATGCTAGGACAAGATCCCACAATCATATTACCAGAGTTTTAGGGAGAGGCATCAGATGACCCTGAAAAGAATCTATTCATTTGTGAAAATATTTGGGAAGCAAAGAAGATCACAGATGAGGATAAAAATCTCATGCAGATAGTTATCACACCGAGAGACCACATGCTGGACTGGTACATGAGCCATGATCTAAACAGTCCACAAAGAATACAAAATACTGTCATAGAGGTCAAAAATCTATTGGTAAACAAGTTTCAGAAGCCAATCTCAGAAGACCAGTACATGAATTAAATGATTGAGATCAGGAAGAAACCAGGTGAGTCTATTTGGGAGATTGATCAGAGGTTCAAGCGTCTGAAAGGTAAGTTGAAGTATTCAATTACTGACATGCAACATAGGAAATTGTTTGTGAACTCATTGTTACCACACTTGAAGTATCATTTGAGACAGCAGAAGTTCCAAAATCGAGAAGAGGCTTTGAAAGCATCCCTGCAACTGGAAGAAAACTAGTATCAGCAGACAGATCCAACAATAGAGGAGCTAAAGGAGGATTTGAAGAATCTGACATTTCAACTAAACTAGAATAAGGGAAAATATAAAAGAGAAATTGTGTGGTGTATGCTATGCAGGACAGAAGGACATCATAAGAATGAATGTCCAACTTTTGCGCAGTACTTGGCAGCAGAGGTGCCAAACCCCCTGACAACAGAAGGACCATGGTGCAAGATTTGTAAGACACATGGGAATGATCCATATCATTTTCCAATGATGTAGAAGTATAAGACAGTAACAAAAAGTTCATATTGCATTTTTTGCAAATCAGTGGATCATGATGATAAGGATTGTAGAACATTAGAACTGATGAGAGAAATAAATTCAAACACTTACAGGGTGCAAGAAGAGATGATGACAAGGAAAGTTTCACCTCAGTTCAACCAGGTTCCACCACCATTTAACCCCATGTAGCCACAGGACAACAATGCACAACCACAATATAACCCTGCGCATTATAACCAGGTACCCCAATATAATGCACCGCGAGGGGATAGAGGTGGATTCAGAGGTGGAAGATGAGGCAAAGGAGTATTTGGACGAGGAAGAGTGCTAGTAGTGTGCCACAATTTCCAACAACCAGGATATTATGCAAGGGATTGTCCACTTCCACCTGCGACATGTATGTATTTTCACGGAACAGACCATGACAAGAAGACTTCCCAACACTCTTGGGAAAGATTCAGGAAAAAAGGAACCAGAACAACTAGAATTTCCAATGGATTTCTGCAAAGGCCAGGGATGATGGGAAAAACATCAATATAGTTACTCAAGGAGGAGCCAAGATAGGAGATGATGCAGAAAAACAAGATCCAGCTCAACACCAATGGGTAAAGAAGCACAAAATTAGTTTGACACACCGAAATAAAAGGAAACATTTAAGGAGGCCAGATAGGAGATTCTCAAGGATAAAATTGTGTCTACATCATTTACACAGCAAACTCAAGACCCACCAATGTACAATATGCCATATTCAATGGATCACACCAGTAAAGGACAAGTGTTAGAGCAAGTAAGTACCATAAAGACTTTTCTGCAATCTTTTGTTAAGTTATTGAATTATCCATCATCTGTGAAGGTCTTACAAAATCTGCAAGAAATATGCAACACAGAGGTAGAAGGGAAGTTATAGCAAAAAACAGTCAATCTCCATACAAGAAGAAGAACAAGCAGGGAATTCAGGCTAAATTCCAACATTGGGGAATTCAACATGGGAGATATCATACTTGATTTAGGCTCTGAAGTAAACATCTTACCTAAGAAGACATGGAAATGTATGGGGGAACCCACATTAGGTTATTCACATGTCCAGTTAAAACTAACAAATTAGCACAAAGTGTTACCATGTTATGACCCAAGGGGGGAATATATATGGCTAAATGTATAGGATATGACCCCAAGGGGGGACATATATGGGCCTAAATGTACATGTAATGTGTAAATACATATGCAATAGGGTCAAATTAGTGATAAAGGGGCCTCATGTGCAAGTGTGAATAGCTATATATAAGAGATCATGTATTCATTATTGAGGGAATTGTGAAGTATGAATGGTATTTGGTTATTTGGAGGGGGTTCCCCTATTCTTTAAGGAGTTATTGTGTAACATATATTTCTTGGAGTTGTGCTCCACGTTGAAATTATGTACATGGTGTGTACTTATGTTATTTTATGATAACTTAAGCATTTGGCTCATTACATTTGGTATCAGAGCATCGATCCTAGGGTTTTTCTCCTCAAGATAGTCAGTTTTTCATTTTCACTATAATTTTTTTATTGGAGTATTTTTAGAAGGCGAAACTTGTAGAATATTTTGAATACTTATCATAGTACCTGTAGTATGAATTTCATATTTTGGGTCATTGTACTTTCGGATATACACTCTATGGAAGGTAGGGTATCTAACTAGTCCTATTGACTAGTCTCAAACATGTGTTTTGGGTAAAACAATCATAACTACATCATAGAGTATCCAAATTGAGTGAGACTAGTTGCATTGGACCGTGGATAGTATGTAGTATTTTTGGTACAAGTTTCAAAATTTTATATCAATAATTTTGTGTGGGGCATGCTATATAAGTGATATCTCTTGGAAATGCCAAAAATCAGCAAGGTGTGGGGAAGTTACCATAAATTCCACTTGGCACATCCAATTTTGGTCAAACCTGTGGAATTGCAGAGAATAAATTTTAGAGTACTACAGGTCGCAATTTTATACTGAGAAGGGCCGAAATTGCAGAGATACATCAAAAGTAAGTTTGGTCAAGAGGACAGACTCCAAATCAGGGTTTCAAAGGTATGTTCACTTAAAACTATCATAACTTTTGATTGGAATGTCTGATTGAGATAATTCAAAATCCATTGGAAATATAACACATAGAAGAGAATATTTGAACAAGGATTACAAATATTTGATATATTTATCCTTAATATATTGAGTTTGTGATTTGAGGGTTGGGATGAGACCTCAATTAAGAATCAATGGAAATACCTAAATTTTCAGGAGATGAAGATAAAGATGAAATCAATCATATGGAATGGTTGAGATTAGTAAAAGAATATAATATGACTCCTTTGAAATAAAGAAATTATTTTTTTGATGAATATTGGAAGTGGTGGATAAGAATTGATCAAAATACTAGATGGAATTGCACATGGGAAGAATTTGAAAAACTCTTCTTAGATAAATGGATTAGGGATACAAAAATGGAGGAATTGTATAGAATTAAAGATGAATTAAAAGAAGCAAAGGAAGAGATTAAAAATAAGGGTGAGGAGTTATCTAAGATATGATCCCTTAATGAATCACTCATTAAGGAGGTTAAGAACTTAAAGCAAGAAAATAATATTAAATCAAAGTGGGAAAATGATGATTCAAGGGAAGATTTGAAAACAAAAGATGAAGAGATATGTAGATTGTGAAACCATAATAAAAAAAATATTGGATGAGGTCAAGATATTGAAAGAAGAAAAGAAGAATTGTCAAAATCAAGAAGAAAGAAGGATCTTGGATGAAGAATCTACCAAAATATTGGAAGATTAAATTTTCATGAAGATTGATAAATCCTTAAATATTGATGAGGTAAAATCATAAATACAAGATAGAGTTGAATAAGGATGTCAAAATTTGTTAGATGGGATGACATTGAAGCTTCAAAAGGAGAAAGAAGACAAGATTCAAGAAGGTCGACAGAAGATACTTGAAGAACTTGAACTCCATCTAGATGATGTACATGACAAATATGATGGTATTATCTCGAAGGATAGAAGACCAAGCAAAGATGATCGAGGATGCCATTGTTGTTGAAAACAAGATAGATGAAATGCATGTACAGAGTGAAGGAATACCATTAAATGTGAAACCGTATCGACACCCTCATTACCAAGAAACATTTCAAGGAAGATAAGAAAGACGATATCAACATTATGAAGGAAGAAGATGGAATAATTGTCAATATTCATGGAACAAGGAATCACCAAACTACTCTTCAACAAGTTATTATCAGAGACCAACAACCACTACAAATTGGAGAAGCTTAAACAAAAATACATGGAATCAAAGGAAAGAAAATTATGCAATAACTAGACACCAAGGATTAATACCAAAAATAATTGATTTTGGATGGATAGATTGTTAGAAAAACAGGACCGCGGAGCAATAAAATAAAACAAATGCA
>ML812699.1:228684-241777 GCA_009831015.1 Picea engelmannii
GTCAGCAGACTTACACCATGTCGGAGTTTTGAGGGTCGCGTGTTGGAGATGTCAAAGAAACAATGCAATAGGAATCCTGATTTCGCTATATGAAAAATCATGACTTCAATCGCAGTTGTTGAGTCAAGATCAAATCTGGATCGTTGATTCCAGTCCATGTCGGAGTTTCGAGGATCGAGTGTTGAATTTGTCAAAGAACATTCACCACAGGAATCCCAATTTCACGATATGCGAAATCATGATGTAATCTGAGCCGTCAGATCAAGATTTGATCTGGACCATTGATTCCAGTCAATGGAGAGGCATCAGGGATTGAGATTTGTACGTGTCAAAGATTATTGACATTAGGAACCCCGATATCGTGATATGCGAAATCACGATTTAATCGCAGCTGTTGAATAGAGATCAGATCTGGACCGTTGATCAAACTCCATATTAGAGTTTCACGAATCGCGACATAGAGAGGAAAAGAACCCAATGCATCAAGAATGTCGAAATCGCGAAATTGTGATTCAATCGTAGCCATTGAATCAAGATTAGATCTGGACCATGGAATCATAGGACATGTGGCAAGTGATCAAAATTTCACTAACTTGGGGTCAACGGAGCATACTGTCGAAAATTGTGAAATGAAAAATCACGAAAGTGCCTTATGCATAAGGTTGTGGTCACAGCCCTTGGATACATCAGTGAGAGATGGAGGAAAGAGATAGAGCAACCAAGCTCATTTTCTGGGATCGTGACTTGGAGAGGCAAGAACACAATGCAACAGGAATGCTGAAATGTTGAAACCCTATTTAAAGGCAAGATTAATAAAGCACATCCAACGGCATAGATTAACCTGAAGGAGATCTGAGGGCTATTGTTGCACGACACAGTGAAATTGCTAGAAACCATTGATGGTTTCTACCAGAGGATGCAAAGACACTTCGGGATGACTGACAGAGGAGGTGAAGAGTCTCTGAGAGGAATGAAGATGTTCATGGAGGTGATTGACAGCTGATGAGCATTGAGGCCTATAATTGAAACATATAAGGTGAGTTCGATTGTCACAGAGAAGACAAAGAGTCTCAAACTTCCAGAGAGGCTGAGAAATCTCAATATAACATACAGTGATGTTGGACACGTGGGGCAAACCACCAGAGAAGCTGAAGAGTCACGATGATGATCAGACAGAGCACTTGAGAGGTGGAGGATAATGGCGTGGATTCAACATGTAGAGGCATTGCGAACATTGCATGCACAAGGTGCACAGAATCTATAAATACATGGTATAGAGAAGAGATGGGATTGCTTTCACTATTGGAGTTTTCTATGGTTGTTGGTTGTGAAGGTGATTCATGTGTGAAGAAGGAGGAGAGTGCAGCAGCTGAATAGCACAGAAGAGGAACTATGCAGGGAATGGACATGGTGCACAGAGCATAAAAAGCAGAAGAACAGACAGCGCAAGTGATGTGTGCAGAAAGGCAATGAGGCAGACAGAGCAACGAAATGCAGCAGAACAGTGATGAGTTTGGTAAGCCATTGTTGAAAATCATATCACTGTAATAAGTTTCAGTAGCAAAGATTTATATTTCAGGGTGGTTGGGAGGAGCTAGGGAGGACTGGTGTCCTGAAAGGTTCAAGTGGGTGCTTGAACACAGGGAGTTGGTGCTTCCTTCTAGTTGGTTCTAGAGAAACCATGGAGTTGGTGCTTCCTTCTAGTTGGTGCTAGAGAAACCAGGGAGTTGGTGCTTCCTTCTAGTTGGTGCTAGAGAAACCAGGGAGTTGGTGCTTCCCTCTAGTGGGTGCTAGAGAAAATAGAGAGTTGGTGCTCTCAGCAAGTTGCAGCTTGCAAAACTGAGGTTGTAGCCTCATTATGAGTTGGTGCTCATATGTATGATACAGTAAAGAATGTAACTATTACTTATCATATAAAGAAAAAGAGGTTTTTACCCTGAATGGGTTTCCTCGGGAATTATCTATCTCTGTGTTTCTCTTATATGTGACTGATGTTGAATGTGCCATTGTTTATTTCCCTACATTAATGTGATCATCATTCAGTGTTTCTGCAAAGAGTTTAAAAGAAGCATAATTGTTTAAGCACGGTAACAACTAATTCACCCCCCCCCCTCTTAGTTGTCCAACAGGAAGGTCCATCTCTGGAGTCAAAGGAATTTGTTGCACCAATAAAGGTCAATAAATTTAACATTGGGACAGAATAAAATCCTAAAATGGAAAGCATTGGAGACTACTGGGATGAGAAAACACTAGAAAGGATAACTGAGTTACTTCACTAATACAGTGACATGTTTCCAGCAACCTTTATAGACATGAAAGGCATAGAAGGTGAGATAGGTGAGATGAAGATACCCTTAAAACCAGAGGATAGACCTGCCAGACAGAGACCTTACAGGTTGAATCTAGTGTATAAGCAAAAAGTGAAAGTGGAAATTAACTGAATGTTGGAAGTTGGCATCATAGAACCAGTAGAGGAATATAAATGGATCAGTCCCATGGTAGTCCAGGAAAAGAAGAAAGGAGGGAATATAGATTTTTGTAGATTTGAGAAAAACCAATGATTATTGCTTAGATGATCCTTTCCCTACCCCTTTTATAGTTGAGGTCTTGGAGAATGTGGGAGGCCATGAAGCATATTCATTCACAGATGGATTCTTAGGTTACCATCAGATCAAAATAGCTCTAGAAGATAGGTATAAGACTACCTTTGCTACATAATTGGGATCCTACCAATATACAGTCATGCCCTTTGGATTGAATAATGCACTAGCTATCTTTTCAAGGCTAGTCATAGCTGCTTTTAAGGAATTTATACATCATTTTTTAGAAGTATATCTGGATGACTGGATTGTGTATAGTCTTTTGAAAGATCGTGTAGAAGTTTTAAGACTAATGTTGGAAAGATGTAGGAAATGTAAGATATCATTAAACATCAAGAAATGCATTTTTGACACACTTTTTGGGATATTGTTGGGACATATAGTGTGTAAACAGGGTTTACTGGTTGACCCTGCTAATATTGTTGTCATTGTGAAATTACCACCACCGAAGTCAGTGCACCAGTTAAGATCCACATTGGGACATACATGGTACTACAGAAAGTTTATCAAGGGGTGTGTGCATATTACTGTGTCAATGGAAAAATTGTTGAAGAAGGACACCTAATTTCAGAGGAATGAGGATTGTCAGCCAGGATTGGATACTCTAAAGGAAAATATGTTGACAACACCTATATTAGTGTTTCCATATTGGGAAAAGACATTTCATGTGCATGTAGATGCATCAACAATATCACTTGGAGAAATTATAGCGCATCCAGGAGTAGGGGACTTAGATCATCCTATAGCCTTTGCAAGCAGGAAGTTATCAAAATCTGAGCAGAATTACAACACCATAGAAAGAGAAGGCCTAGCCATGGTGTATGCACTTCATAAATTCAAACATTATTTATTGGGAAATCATTTTAAAATTTTCACAAATCATTCTTCCCTCAAATATATAGTCAACAAGCTAGTGTTGGGGGGGAGGATCTGTAGATGGCTATTATTATTCCAAGAATTTGATTTTTAAGTAATAGTCAAACTAGTGAACTTGAATGCAGGACCTGGTCACTTTTCAAGGGTAACCAATGGAGAATAACCTATTAACTTGGAATACAACTTCCCTTATGCACAATTATTTTCAGTGAAGGTATTTGATGAATACTTCAATGATGTCATTGAATTCTTAAGTACAGGAGTTGTGCCATGGGATTTTAGTATTGCACAGAAGAAAATTATGGTAATCAGAGCTACAGACTATCAACTCATTGCAGGTCATTTATACAATATGGGCACAAAAAACATTTTGAGAAGGTGTGTATTGGAACATGAACAGCCCAGGGTTTTAGAAGAATCTCATGAAGGTATAGTTGGAGGAAACTATGCAGGCAAAACTACCGCATAGAAGATATTGGTAATAGGACGAATAAAACCTGCTTCGGGAAATTCTTGAAAAAAATTCTCAATTTCACTCTTTTGGGAAAAAAGATGATGATAAGGGAGAACATTAGGAGGAGGATTTCCCTGAACAAGAGGAATGGAATGATCATGAACACCGCGGGAAGGGGGAATTCCATGGGGAGTGGTAAAACAAATTGGTTTTAGGAGAGTATAGATTGGAGGTCATGATGCATAGAAGGTGTCTCAATTGCTTGGATGGAATGGATTTGGGAAATAATTCATGAATGACCTTTTTTTAGGATATTTTCCATTCTATGAGAACTGATGATTTCATGGGATCTTGTTGTGATTCCTTGGAACTTATATTGTTGTCCGTCTTATTGGAATTGCATGGTTAATTCCTTAAAATCCATGAGGATGGGGCCGAGAGTATGTAACCATTATGCACTGAGAACAATGTCACAACCACCCATGTCGATAGAAAACATATGATATTTCAAGTTGTAATGGCCAATTTGGAGGTACACATTTTCACAATACCCCCCACATTTCATGGAACTGCCATTGAAATCATGATCTGAAAATTGTTGATTGTACAGATATAAAAATTGGTATCTTGGGCAATGTGATGATGAATAAAAATATAGGTACTACCACTGTCAATTGGGATGATGACCTTTTGATGCTTAGTGTAGCCAATTAACTTGAGAGTTTGAGGAGCAGAGAGGCGAGTGAGGGAATTTAGTGAAATGACCAGTTTGACTTTTGGTGGATCATAGGGCGGGGTAGGATTAGTTAGCTCAGGTATCTCGACCATAGGGGAACCCTCTACTTATTCATCAGAAACATCCTCAGAGATGGACATAAAAATCTTATGTTCCTTACACTTGTGCACCGAAAAATATTTTTCATCAAAATTATAGAAAAGGACATTGGGTTGGCGTTCAGGAATTTATGCCTAGGTAAATTTCTTTATCTTGAGTAGAGGGGTGGGAGGGGACAGATTTGAGGGTTTAGGGAGAGGAATAAAAGAGGGTTTTTTGGTTTGGGAGGAGACAAATTGTTGGGATTCCTTAGCTCATTTAGTATCTTCCATCTAGGTCTGGGGGCGATCCATTAGGACATGGGCACATATTTCATCGTTGAGGCCACTGATAAAAAGTCCCCAAAAATCCACATATTTCTACATGCCCTCTGTGTAGAAATAAAAGTGCTCAGAGGCAGCTATAAAGTCTTCCACTATGCCCGATTGTTTCAACTTGGTCAAATGACCTAAATGGTGGGTGTTGGTGTCAAATTTGTCATAAATCTCTGCAACAAATTGTGTCCATGCCTACTAGTGGGAAAACCCCCCATATGACTACACCGGGGTTCAGAATGTAGGCAGATCGATTAATCGCCTAAAAGTCAATTAATTCTCTATATTACCCCAAACATACCAAAAACCATATGAAGAAAGCAAGGAAAAGGAGATTGGGTAACTGTACCTCTAATCCCACGTCTGGTAATGCCCTCCTTGTGCTTGGAAGTTTCGTTGAATGCACGCCTCCTCACAGGGCTGACCTGCATCCAAAGATTGAAAAACAAAAAAATACAAGCATGCTATTCCATATACAAGTTATCGTTAGATGTTAGAATGTCAAGCATAAACCAATAAAATGTATTCGAGACACCATCATTTGGGATAGGAAAATGTAATTCTTTTATTAATAACACGAAGATTATACCTTTAAAATCTAAGTCAACCATCGTTCCGTGAACCTAGTCTAGGCTCCTCTTCACCAAGCTCCAAGTGCACTTGTATAAAATTATCCTCTCAAACTTATGATCTCTTCTTTGGAATTGAATGGGTTAAATGGAGGAAGAAGGGGCTAATGATGGAATACTAAGGAAGTTCTCACAAAAGGCAACAATATCTTGGGCAAGGAGGGGAAGTGAAATCGAGCATAGTTTCACTATTCTTATCTTTATATGTGAAATGGGACCCCAACACCTCTGTTTATATGACAAAATGATTGTTATTCGGTTGGGTGACGGGCTATAGCAAGTGGATTAGTTGGGAAACCTCCAATAGCCCATCAATTTCAATGACTTCCTTACAACTTTTTGTTTTTTGCAACTTTTGCAAATATACGCGGGTTGTAATGGTGCAGCATGCATATGTATGTGAGTTGTAGTGGTGCTGCAAGCATATGTACATAGGCAGTAATAGTGTAGGGCGTGTACATATTCTAAAAATTGGTTTTTTAAGAAAGAGAAACTCAGCAGTGCTTTGGAAAAAAATGCAAGTACGAGGGCCAAGGCCATGTATGCATGTGTAGAGAAATTTAGGGTTATAACAACGCCACATACCCTTGGTGTGCATTTTTTATCCATTGCCACCATTGCTATTGTTAAATATCTAGATAGAGAACACCATAACAAAGGTTGTCCAACTCATTAGTAATTTCGTGCAAAGAGAAATAGTGTTTCATTTGAGTGACCTAACCCATGGGATTCGAGCCATAAAATTTGTTCACCTCCACTCTAGGAAGATGTAGGTCCCATTAAAAGTGGTTGGAATGAAAGTACATTGAATGGGAGGATTTAGTGACTTCAGGGTTATAAGGTGGTGCAGAAGAGAGAGGTTCTTGGGTTTGATTCAATAGTGTGGTCAATTTGTGCATGACTTCTTGGGATTGTTGATGCATTGCAGTCAAGTGGTGAATTGATGCGGGAAGTGATTCTAGTGGGGTGAGCCGAGAATTTATGCTAGAAATTTTTGAAGTAAGGTCAGAGATATCATTCTGGTTTTGTTGATTGATTTTGTCCAATGTAGTGATGTGGGCATCCTAGTCTTGGTTGCAGGTGTGGGCCATTGGGGAGGGAAAGGGGTAGGTGGGTCTGCATAGAAAATGGATTATTAATGAATGGTACCATGATGATTAGTGAAAAGAGATGAATTCAATGGGATAGGTTCCAAATAAGGGTGTGCGGAAGGGTGCGTGGGTCCACGGGAAAAAAAAAATCATAAGTGATAGGTACCACGAGGATCAGGGGAAAAGGGGGAATCCAAAGAGATAGGTCCCAAATAAGGCTGGCAGAAAGGGGTTTGGGTCCATAAGAAAAAAATAAGGCTTAAAAATGATAGGTACCATGACAATCAAGGTGAAGAGAGGAATCCAATGGGATAGGTCATGAATAAGGGTGCCAATGAGACCACTATACTCGGGTTTTTTTTTAAATTCTGCAGAGTCATACTCTATCCTAAAGAATACTACACTGAAAAATGGTCCAAATTGTTAACAGGAAAAATTCTGTAGGAATTTGAAAGCAGAATGGAGGAGGAAAAGTTGTGTGGAAATAGATCTCATATGTTCCTTTTATGTTATGTTTCTTTCCCAGAGGTTAAGGTTTACATGGTTCCTATAGACACGGGTTTACCTTGTGATATAAATCTCTGATATACTTGCGAGGTCAAATAGTAGTACTCATCCAAATATCTTAGGGAACCAACTATGGATGCTCGATCATACCCTTATCTGTACTACCTTATTACCTAGGTACTAGAGAGTATCTTCCTGAGCGTTATTCTTGGTGTCACTATAGCATTCTGGCGGCTAATCAATTGATCTAGGGATGGTTTCAGGAGACCTAGGTGACTCCTCATATACCTGATAGTACATGGGAGTGATGGTCATGTACATATTTTTTTTGATGTGGTACTACTCGAAGGGTACCAATAGGTGTTACTAAGGTTTCCAACAAGGTGAAACGTTGGTTTCTAGACAACCCTATGAAATCGTCTGTATTTCCCATGTGTAGTTTTTCCCATCGTATTTTACCCACTGAACGATAGATATTTTTTCTTTAAAGGCACCAACAATACATGTCTCTACCCTAAAGAAAAAAAAAATCCACAGTTTTCATAGAGGAAAGTGTTCTGATACTGCAGAAAACATAAATACTACAGAAAATACTAGGGAAACAACAAAATGTAGAGAACCACAATACCAAAAATGATAACTTTATTGATAGAAAACAATTTTCACTTGCCTCTTCAAGGGGAAAACCTCCAGTACAGAAGATATCTATTACAATAATTATCAAGACAAGGATTTCTCATTCCTCCTACTCTTATTTATATTGATTCTATCATCTAAAGAACATTCTAGAAGAAGATATTTCTAGAAGAGAAAGCTTTTATTAGGTCTTCTTACATTGACTTGTTCACATTTATTAAATAGGTCTTATTAACTAATGTTTCCCTTTATTACATGGAAAATATATTATTCTACCTACATGAGGGGTTAGGGAGGTTAGGTCCCTAACATACTCCCCAATCCCAATGAAACAATCTAGACTAAAACCAAGATGAAAACAACCTAGACCAAATTCTTCCCTAATCCCAATGAAAGAGACTAGGATAAATTCAAGATGAAAATAGTCCAGACTAAATTATGGAATAATCCCACCTTCCTTCTCCATGTAACTTCCTTACCAAATATGTGGAAGTCAATTTATATGGATCATAAATTTTGTTTGATTTAATTATCAATTAATAGTTTGTAATCTTGCAAGATGTCGTGCATTGTATGTGCAGGCTTACAATTTCCCAACTTGCTCTAGTTTATCTAATATGATTGTAAGAAATGGAAATTGCATGTTAAACAATGAATTGAAATGACATTGAAAAAATGAAACACACTTGCATAAAACATAAATTAATAAAAGGGAATTAATTGTAAAGGAAATCAAGATGCATAAATAAGTGAACAGACTCATAAAATGAAAGATTACCAAAATGTACAATGTTATGTTGTAATGGAGTGTGCTCTGCCTCCTAGAATAGAGAATTGAATTGAAACTACAACATCATAACTAAAACCAAGTCGCACACCACCAAGAAACTATGAAATCTAGTATTGGAGAAATATCTCAAGAAATTTTATTCCATGGCATGATAATTTGGATTTGTGCTCTAAGAGTCCTCCTACTTGGAATGAAGATGGCACTCTCTTTTATACAAAATATTGCTAGCAAAATCTCTCTCTCTCTGTTATAACCCTAATTTGCACCAGACCTACTTACCTGGCATTAGGCCATCTTAGATTCCTTCTTTGCCAAAACACTGTTGAACAACTCTTCTTAAAAACCCCTTTTATAAAGGCCCACGTGCCCTAATCCATTACTGCATGCATGTACATGCTAGTTGACCCAAGACATCCCGTGTGTACCTACAAAAGCACAAAAAAAGGAAATTTGTTGACGGAACACACAGCTTTGGGTAAGTTAACTAAACCTTTCGGCCATGCATGGCCAGTCACTCGACCAAATACCTGGCTTCTTCTACCTTATAAAAGAAGGGTTAGGGGTCCCATTTGAAAGGAGGAGAATCATAGTAAAGAAACTATACCTGATTGAGCATTCCCTTTGTCCCAACCTTTAGCCATCCTTGTGCAAAGAGAAGTATAGAGCAAAGAAGTTGGAAGATAGTGGAAGAAGAGCCCAGGACCAGGATCGAGGAGTAGTAGCCGACTTTATCATTGTAAGGTATCATTGTGAAGTTAATAAAAGAATTTGTTTTCCCATCCCGCCATATGAGATTGTCATTATTGGAATATTGATTGTATGATTGATTAAATCTCTAACCCATTAGTTCATGGATCAAATGCATGTGGAGTTCTTTGTTTGTCTTTATGAGTAATGGGGGTCTAGGCATTGGATGATGGTAAAAAGTAAGAATCTTTAGGTCATTTATGCATGCATGATAAAACCCTTAGTGCTATTCCGTAGGAGATATTTCCCACCCATAACAGAATTGGCGACCATACTGGGATTTCACCATTGTTAATTCAGAAATTGACTAAAAGCCAAAACTACCCCTTTGTGAAAAGAATTGATTCTGGGAGCTTCGGTGGACGAAAAAACCATCTGTTTAAGTATAAAATCTCTCCTCTTGCAATTTAAACCTTTATTTATGCTTTTAGTTTCAATTTTGGGGGGGGCATCAACCTCCAAAAGGTCGTCCCTAGGTCCACGCAGGCTATCAGCTTTTATTTATAGAGTTTTTTGGCCCTTTTTTGTCAATTTTTGGACCCTTTTGTCATTTTTTCTATACTGAAAATCATTTAGAATGGTTTGGGAGTTTTCTTTGGATTATAAAGGGAGGTATTCCTTTGGGTATTTGGAAAAAAAATTGATATTTGGGCGTTTGGACGGTCCTTTGGTAAAAAGTCATTTTTTCCAGCTCGTTGCATTTAAGTCAAGATTCCACCCCCACTTTCTGCATCTCGTTGTCTTTTCCTGTTTTCCATAGGATCGATCCCACCGAGTTGCAACACGGAACCCTCATTACTTCTTTATAAGTGTCATAATTTGGTGGTAGAGCCTACCATAACATGGATGCCCTAGGTAGATCCTGGTTGCATGACGGTGTCCATGCTGTCGCTAACGACTATAGGCTCGGGAGTCCTCCATAGTTTTTTCCTAATTACGAATTTGAGCCTCATTTACATGATTCCTTTTCACTCTTGACCTCACCCTCGGGACTCCCAAAAAACATAGCAGGTCTTCTTTTAAGCCCTTTTTAGACCCTCTAAACATGAAAAGATTGTCGAGAAATCTTGTGGCCTTTCACGCTCATTAAACTAAAATTTGAAGTCACGTCTATCCGGTGGTAGTTTACCTCTTTTTTGGTCTGAAAGGTCAATTGTACAAACAAAGGTATACTCTAAGGAACTTCAGTTCTCTAGAAGAGTACCCTCAGGTATAATTTTACCCCTTTTTCAGGCCTAAGGGACTAAATTTACGAAAAAGGAACCCCCACGGAGTCCATAGTTAAGTTCTTTTCAGAGTCTCTAAAATTGAAAAGATCATCGAGTGACCTTATTCTTTCACACTCGTTAAAATGGTCCAGAAGAACATTCCTGACGGAGTCCATACTTAAGTTTTTTTCAAACTCCTTAAAAATGAAAAAATGGTCAAGTGATCTTGTCTTTATCACACTCGTTAAAATGGTTTTGAATAGACGTATTTTCGATGCTAATTTACCCCTTTTTCAAATTGACTAGACTACCTTCGAAAAAGGTACCCTAGTGGAGTCTCCTTTTAAGTTTTTCAGACTCTCTAAATATGAAAAACCGTCGAGCTTACCTTCTCTGGGCTCGTTAAACTTACATCGAAGGACATTACCATTGTGCATTTTATTAATCACATTTGCATACCCGCGTCTTTGGCCTAATGCCAGCTCCATGTTGTTGTCAACTGAACCATCTAAAGCATGCCTTATACGCAAGCCCTGTAGCACTTTGCCTCTACGTCATGACACCTTTGGCCCCTGGAGGATTTTTCCTGAGTGTCCTTAATTTGAACATCAATCTTGTCCTTGCGCCTCAAACTTGTATGTTTGCAACACTCATCCCTCCTTTGTAACGTAGCATTCTTTTATTCTTTTTCCAAAATTATTGAAAAAGACCAAAAAAAAAAAAAATCAAATATACCCCAAAAAGAGGAAGGGAAAAGTATTTTCCTTTTATTGGCAGCACAATGAATTGCCCTTGGATAAATCATATTGTTCTGTTTGTTCGTTAAACCCAGGGATTTTATATGACTTTAGGAAGTTGTTCTTGCTACATAGAGTTGTGTCCTCCTCCGTTTGGTTATTTTTCCAAACATATGGAGAGTTTGCATTGCCTCCTACCTTGTAAAATTATGTTAATTCCATGCTTCCTGAGTCTCATCATTTGTCGTGCTATTGTCCAAGGAAATTTTTTACCAAGCCTGAGTCAGCCCCTCTACAGTTTGTCTCTTTCCCTCATGCCCAACCATCCTAAACGTCCAATCAAGTCTTTGTTCAAAATCAATGAAGCCTTCAGTCTGATCATCAAGATTCTCTAGTCCATGACCGACGAGTCGTCGAAGACCTCTGGATAGTGAATTTGTACACTCATATTACACTCCTACCCAAGTTTTGAAGATTTTGAAGTTGTTACTCAAGCTTTGAAGAGATCATCTCCAGCCATCAGGCCTTATCAGCTTCTAGAAGATGGATACTCTACATGTATATCTTTTTTATTTCGAGATGTAGCTCCACTGTGTATTGTTCACGGCTACACTTTATATAGTTATATGACATGGATCTACAATGTATTTGATTGGTAGCCATGATTTTATTTTATCCCAAGCATGGGTATGCCCGCCTCGGTGAGAAAATTATTATTTTGCAGATGGCACCTCCCAATTTCTGGTCCCTGGGCTCACTTGTTCGGCACATCGGTGAATATTGTTAATATATTTTGGCCATCAGATGCTCTTCTGACCTCACACATTAGGGGGCATCTGTTATAACCCTAATTTTCACCAGACATGATTACCTGGCATCAGGGCATCTCATATTCCTTCTTTTCCAAAACACTGTTGAACAACTCTTCTTAAAAACCCCTTTTATAAAGGCCCACATGCCCTGATCCATTACTGCACGCGTGTACATGCTATATGACCCAAGACATCCTACGTGTACCTACAAAATCATGAAAAAAGGAAATTTTCTGACGAAACACACAACTTTGGGTAAGTTAACTAAACCTTTCAACCATGCATGGCCGATCACTTGACCAAATACCTAGCTTCTTCTAGCCTATAAAAGAAGGGTTAGGGGTCCCATTTGAAAGGAGGAGAATCATATTAAAGAAACTATACCCGATTGAGAATTCCCTTTGTCCCAAACTTTAGCCATCCTTGTGCAAAGAGAAGTATAGAGCAAAGTAGTTGGAAGACAGTGGAAGAAGAGCTCGGGACTAGGATCGAGGAGCAGTAGCCTACTTTATCATTATAAGGTATCATTGTGAAGTTAATAAAAGAATTTCTTTTCCCGTCCCGCCATATGAGATTGTCATTATTAGAATATTGATTGTATGATTGATTAAATATATAACCCATTAGTTCATAGATCAAGTGCATGTGGAGTTCTTTGTTTGTCTTTATGAGTAATGGGGGTCTAGGCATGGGATGATGGTAAAAAGTAAGAATCTTTAGGTCATTTTTGCATGCATGATCAAACCCTTAGTGCTAGTCCGTAGGAGGGATTTCCCACCCACATCTCTCTCTCTCTCTCTCTCTCTCTCTCTCTCTCTATATATATATATATATATATATATATATATATATATATA
>ML812699.1:257286-270160 GCA_009831015.1 Picea engelmannii
ATTCGACCTTCCTAGAATATATTATGGATCTGATCATGATATTTAGGATATTTATTAGCATTTTTAGTTTTAAAACTCTTGTATAAATACTCTAAAGCATAGACTAGTAGGACAACCTTGAATGTGAATGAAGAAACTTTGGAATTTGCAATCTTGAGATCAGTTCTGCATTTTGTTCCTAATAATGCCTATGATATGATGATGTGAATGTTGTTGGAGCTCTTTCTTAGCTGAGACAACTCAAGTGTACAAGTGAAGCATTGGAGGGAACCCTTTGCCAAACTAGTACACTCTTTCTTTATGTTCTTTTCAAGTAATCTTTGATACATGTTTTAGATTAGATCTTGTTGTAGATGAGTTTTATTCATATCTTGTTGTAGTTAGATGAATTCCATAGCTAGACCATATTCTTAATGTTTCAAATCCTTACTCATATTGTGAATGATTTCTTGAATAAGAATTCAATGTGTGGTTTGCCTTCAAGCATTAAGATAGTCATGAATGTTTTTTGAGTTATTTACGCTTTCAGTACTTTTGATTTAAATTGATGATAGTTGCCAATGAATGAAAGAAGACAATGAATGCATCTCTTGAATAAGAGTTTTTTCCTTCTAGCATTTGATAAGTCTTAGAATTAGTTCGAACATCTCTTGAATGCTTATTGTTGATACTCTTTAGGAAAACGATTGTTGATTACTGTTATGAGATCTATGAATAGGACTTCTGAACAGAATCTTAGCATCTCTTCCAGAATCAACCCTTAAAATAGGTTTTGGTTTATTTCCATTAAAGATAAAAATTATCTCTAAATCCATATATTTTGGATGTGCCTCTAAGTCTTACAAACACCGGATTGACAATCATTTGTACTCTAATTTACATCAGTAGATTGGAGCCTAACACATGGCATGTTAAGTATTCAACACATGGATCTACAAATTCTCTACACCATTAATTCAAATTTTCTTCGATCTTGTCGCATGTGGACCCTTTCCTATAACAACTTGTTCACACATGAGCCATTATTTCAAAAGTAAATACATAATACAATATTCTCCCTAATGTTAATCATAATTCAATGAAAATACTAATAAATGTAATGGAAAATACTTTGAGCCTAGATCTTTCATATGATCATAAAAATGGGCTAATATAAGATTACGGGTAAACAAAAAGAGATTAAAAATAAGGAATAGAAGATGTCAAAAGATGGTAATTTTATGACTCATCATCTCCCCCACATTAAGTATGTTGCATGTCCTCATGCAACCATGTACCTCTCTATCAACCAAGTTGTAAGGACACATACTTAATGATGCCTTCTCTTTTTCCAGTTCATACTAACCAATAATACTATCAATACCCTTCCAATTTCCTTTGTTGTTCAATGGAAAATTGTGTTGATAAAATGCATCAAGTTCTTGCTCAATAACATTTTGAAATCACTTCAAATGATACTAGACCTATTCCTCGAATTCTTCAACAACAACATATTTAAGTGGTTCTATAGCATTCAAAATTCTACAACAATCTACTACAGGGATTTTGTAGCAATCTGTTATAGGGATTTTGTAGCGACCAGAATTCTATCGCAATCTGCTACAAAGACTTTGCAGCAATATGTTACAAGATTTATTCTGTAGCAAGCTGCTACAATATTGAGTATTAGGTTGTCATTGGAAACCTTGTTTATTGAAATTTTTATGAAGACTGCCATAACATATATGTTCAACTGAAAATATACCTCAATCCCTTTTGATTTCTAAGAGAGAGACCTCAAAATAATTGTTTGTTTCCAACCTTATGAATATATGGACTCAAGGTATTGGATTCACTTGTAACTCACAATATCTTTAAATATTAACCAATATATGTATCTGTGAACTATGGAAATGAATCAAAGAACTAATACCGCTAAATTATTTATTCACTGTAGTATGACAACATATTTTTATTTTCTAGTAGTTTCTTTGGCTTATCCATGTCAATTTCTTTTTATATTTTTGTTTCTTGTGGAGAAACAACAATGTCTTCTTCCGCTCTTAATGTTAGTTCTTGTGGAGCAACAATAATCATTCATAATGTTGGTTCTTGTGTAGAAACATTAATGCTTGATGTAACAATACTAGTGTCTTTCTCATTTTTTGGATATTTATTGAGGTGTTGTAAGTATAATAAGATGATTTCACGGTTCATATGGAGTGTTGAAGGTTTTGAATTGAACAAGGGTAGGGATGGTATGGGCATGAAAAGTGATGGTGTGTTCATGGAAGGTAATGGTGATAGGCCCTTTTCAAAAATATTGGTCTTAAAAAATAACTCTTCATGGATTGACTTCCATGATCCCTCTGTTAAAACATAGGCTTGCACCTCTTCTCTTTTCCTCCATTAGCCTATACATATGTAATCCTAATTTTTGTTTAGTTTGTTTTTCATGGTATAATGAGTCAATTTGATTTGTTCTCACCTTTCTCTTGACTTTGCACCATTTTCTTGCTTTCTTGGAAGGTTATTGCATGTTCTGGTTTGAGTTAATAACACATGTCATTTGAATTTATCATTAGTGGGCTTATAGCAGGTTGATCAAGCCTTTTTGATACAGAAAAGAAATGATTGCAAGAATGGGCATGTTCTTACAAACAGTAGGAAAGAGCATTGTTTTATTATTTTAAACATTCCGAATTTTTTTTTAATGTTTGAAAAACACATTTTTGGCGCCTATATGTGTATGCATGTTCATGGGAACTCAAGCTCATGAAAGGTTACCTCTGAGGTCATCATTGCATAGTTCATGTTAAGATCGTGCAAGTTGCACCTCCAGTTCTCATCATCACAAGTTTACAGGGAATTATAACTACAGGTGTTAAATTACATAAAATTAACATTCACATTCATATCGTTGCTTGCAACAGAGGTGGTCAACACAAAATGGTGTCTCCTCGAGACCATTAGTAGATGAACAGAACATAGCCATACGGGCTCGAGCTATTCAAAGTTGTCCTGGAAATCAGAGAACTATTTGTCAAGGTAGAATGGTACGATTTTATTTGTGCCTTCGAAGGGCACCACACTGGTGTGGCCCTGTTATTTTCAAAAACTTTTGACATGTTCCAGACCCAACTCGGGGACACCTATATCCACGTTAAATATCATTTCATTAGGGCAGCCTGTGCTCTCCCGGTCTACAGAGAAATATAGTTTAAGAAAGGTAAATTATCCCCAGAACTCTGCAATAAATACTTGGTGTCAGAGCACCAAAACACCGACTGGAGCTAGGGAATTCCCATCACATGGATAAAGGAGGAATGGAAGGGTACCCTCATAGTAGTCTAGAGGTACATCGCAAGTGAGGGCCAATTTTCAATTGTGCATTGTTACCACCTTCACCTTCTCATGCATCTAAGCAAGGATAATGAATTAAATTTGCATTTTTATTTACTCAAGATTTTAACTAAAATGGCTAGATGGGTTCAAATCCACCCTGAGTCTACCCACAGGTGCTTGTATCATTGGGTTTTGATAATAATAAAAAAATCCTCTTCACTTTGGGACAAATTGAGATGACCTGGGACTACTTTTTACAATCTGTAGGTTTATAGGAATAGGAACAACAACCTGATCCACGGTCTGAAGAAGAAAAGGATGAAGATAATCCAGAAGGGAGGGTTTCCCCTGAACCTGGTGACTCATCAAAGGATACCTAGTAAACACCAAACAAGAAAACTACCTCCAAAACAAAGGGTACCCAATCCAGAAGAAACAAATCAACCACCCCATTGAAGGAGGAAACCCCTTGACTGTAGCTAAGATCATCCACTGCAAAACGAAGATGAAAGGAAGGTAGAAAATTTTCTAGAAAGAAAAAAGAGGCAAAGGATACTCCATAGGGCCCATTGTCGCCCAACCACTATGAAGATGAGCTTGTGACTCCCACCATGCAGCAGGGTAAAATTCCCAAGAAAACAATGAGGGGACAAATGAAAACTAAACAACACAATCCTGAAATTTTTAATGCATAATTTGTCCCCATGGAAACATTGATTAAGGAGTCCTCTGAAGCTAAGAAAAAAAAAAGGAGGAAAGGGAACCAAGGCCATGGAATGCCCAATAAGCCCAACAAAAAAACGATAATTACTAATCAATTAAGACTCAATTCTAAGGAACTTTTTAACCCATCCTTGAAAGACCCCCAACCAATTATAATTGAAGATGAGGACAGCTATGAATTTTCCAACATGGAAGAAATGGCAATCCATACATTGAATAAAATAACTGGGGATAAACAAAATTTGAACTTCAGTAAGGTTGAAACTTCAGGGGTACAATTTAAAACTATCAAAACATAATACCCTACAGATTCAGGTTTACAACAAAATGCAGGGGACTTTGGCCCAAATCCCGAGTAGGACTCTAATAGAATTTCCCCAAATACAGGGTTACCCTATAAGCAACTTTCAGATGACACCAAACCAGATATCAAAGCCTATATATTAGAAATGCAGGGGTCTATTAAAGAATCACATGGCATAGGATTTGAGGTAATACAGAGGTATGAAATGCGGTCCAGAAAAACCAAATTTTTAGATGATCACAAAAAATCTACCATAGATGAAGAGCAGGGGCTAAAAGATAGACGTAAGAAGCAGACTTTAATTAAGCCAAAGGTGGAAGTGATGAAGGTGTAAATGACAACCACCAGGTGAAAATATTGAAAAAACTAATTCATACTTTACAACAACAGAATCAAGATCTGGAAAAGCATCATTCTAAGTGACAAAATAAGTACCAGAAGCTACAAAGGAAGCATCAGAAAACTTGCTTCTTCTTGAAGGAGATAATCTAAAGAAGATTTTTGATATTAAAGAAGAATATGTCTGAGGATAATGGCAGCTAATCAATCTATCTCCCATTTTAGTCTCCGGCTGGAGTGCACGTGGGTATTCATGCACAGTTCTTTCCAGTCACATCTATCAAAGTTTTCATTAAGGATTGTTTTACTCCAGCATAAACAGTAGTTATAGTTTTCACTTTAGAAGTCTAGTTGTTGTAAGTTCAAGACAATATTGTTAAGTATAATAAGTGGTCATTTTTGTTTGATATGAACCACATTTGTTTTTGTTAAGGTTAAGTTTAAAGTATGTCATGACTATATTCCCAATTGAATACACTTGATTCAAAGAGATGTTTTCAGGTTGTTATGCAGAGTTAAAATTTGGTTTTCAAGATGGTCGAAACCCTCTGCAATAATGATAAATAGACAGATTTTGTAATGAAGAAGGGTTCAGTTTTTAGTGAAAGATTCAAGCATCATAATTTTCTTAGACCTGAAACTTATGATTGTAAAGCTCCATACCTAGTGAATATATATCTTGATGACAGTTTGTGTTCTCTTTTGCAAGTATTTATGTGTTTTTAATCTTATCTTAGATGCAAATTTGGAGTGTGTTCAATGTGCATTTCCTTCTTCCTTTCAGCTACTATTTTAATTAATCTTTTTATTGTTATGCAATCGGTTAATCAGTTATTGCTTTAGAAAAGGATCAGTTATTTTTCAACATGTTGGATCATTTGTATATGGATATGTGTTTAGGTCTTAAAATATTATTTTGAGTCTAAACTCTCACACAGTGGGTAACTCATTGTATTTCTTGTTTTGTTTCCTTTGTTTATCTTTTCATATCCTTACTTGTTCATCAAAATGCATACTAGTAGCTAAGGGGATTTTGCAGTCATATTGTTTTGCCAGTCCAACCAGGTTTCTAATGTTGAACAACCTATCCATTAGCTTACCAACAAACCTAATTTATCAAAATCAAACCATTCCAAAACTTGATGTAGCCTAGCTCTTCCCTCTATCAGTCGGGTGCAGAATTTAGGACCAACATCTTATGGCATCGTTGTCGGGGAACAAAGTAATGAAGTATATTTCCTAGGTAGAACGAAAAGGATCATATCAAATATTTAATGGTGAACAAATATCAGGCACAAATTTTATTTCCATCTTTCACCTGGAGACTCTATTGAATGCAAACATATTAAGGAATTCTGGCTCCCATGAAAGGATCCAGGAAATCAAATCCTGAGCCTGCTAAAACTCCCAAAGTAAAACTTGATATTAATGGTGGCACATCCAACACTGATTTAGAGAGACAATTAATAAATACTACCATTTCTCAGAGATACCCCTTGCTATCCAAAGGAAAGTCCACTACTGAAAACTTTTCCTCTGTCCACAACCATAAGCAGCATGAGGTTTTCATTTTTCAAAACCCCCTTGTCATTAGTCCTCAGACATCCCCTATCTTAAATTATACTTCATCATCTCCTCCATCAACCACACCCACAACTCCTCCTCGACATCAAAGTCGAGTTGTCCCAAACATGGTTTTCAATAGGATAGAAGCCATGATGACATCCACGTATGCACCTTTGGTGCTAACCCATAACTTGAATTCCTTCCCCATATGTGACTACATGAAGTATCTACCAAGGTACAATGGTGAGGGGAAAGTAACTTTTGAGGAACATTTGGTGGCATTTTATAGTTTTGCAGATAAATTTAACAATGAATGTGCAGATGTATGGATGAGGTTGTTTGTGCAGAGTTTGGATGGAGAGGTAAGGAAGTGGTTTTGTGGCCTAACCCCATATTCTATTACAGGTATTGAGGAATTGGATGAGTATTTTCTAAAACAATGGGGGGATAGGAGAGACCATTTGTATTTCATAACTAATTTTGGGGCTTTAAGACGGAAGAGTGAGGAGTATGTATCATATTTCACCAAGAGGTTCAACAAGATTATAACAAGATTCTTGATGATTTTAAGCCAATTGAAGCCTCATCCAAGATCACATTTGCAAATTCCTTTTATTCTAAATTATATCTTATGTTGAGGGAGATAAGGTCCACCACTTTGTTTTCTGTGCAAGAGGAAGCTATTGAAGTTGATTCTAACATCCTATCATCAGAAAAATTAAAGAACAAATCAGATAGAGATAAATAAAATAACTTTTCAAGAGTCAAAACGTTCTTTGGAACACAATTTGTCTTCACCTTATTAGTTTCTTCTGGATAATTTTGAAACTCATGTTGATGTACCTCATCATCAATCAGTGAATCTTGGAACGTGTCTGAACTAGTAAGAAAGTTCATAATTTGAGAGTCGTTGTCGAACACTCTCCAACTCGTGACATTGTCAGGTATGGAGATCCTAAACATCATTTCAATTGAAAAACCATCGTCAGGAGGCATAAACCTAGATGTTGCATTGGCCAAAAAACCTGCATCTGTATTTTGATCACGAGGTATAGAATTAATATTAAATGCATCAAATGAATAAAGCAAATTCTATACCTCTTGTTGATATGCATCACAAGAGAGGGTTCTTTATATGCATTTCCCATAGCTTCTTGTGTGGCATAAAAGGTAGATACAAAAACAGAGTATGCACTACCAAGATTGGCAATAATAACATATATACATCGATCTTCCTTTGGTTCTAGTTTGTACTCTATACACAAAAATATAAGTGTTTTGAACTTATATAACTAATATTCATTGCAAGGAAATCATTTGGAATTAAAGTCATTCACTGATTTTCTAACTGGTGGGATAGAATAATATTGTGTTTACCAAACACAGCTTGAACATTTTCCCAATCTTCATCGATGGCATCAATTCCTTGAAGGTGAAACCTTAAATAAGGAGAGATAGACATTTTGATTATTCCATGTGCTTCATCACTCTTATTATCCCATTTGACTTTATTTTCATCATTAGTGGGTTCTAGTTATTTTCCTAAGGTAATCCAGTACAATCTCTAGTGTAGATAGAGGTGGGGGGGCGAGGGGTGGAGGAAGGCCCATAGTAATAATAGTGGAGTCCATTCAATGTAAGGCGGACTAGGTCCACTATATTATTAAATAAGGCCCACTATCGTACTTAGATATAATAAATGTAAGAGGACTTCTTAAAAAGTTTTGCTTCTAGAAGGTTCCTCCTCTAGCATGCTCTTGGGTGATTGGTAGCACTATATAAAGGGGTTAAAGGAATGTAATGGGGTGTGAAGAGACATATTGTATTGTAAGGAATATTTCAATAGGAGGATGCCCCCTCGAAGAGGCAAGTGAACATGAGAGGATCCCTTCCATAATAGGATCCATTGTATGGTGTTTCCCTACCTTGGGGGTTTGATAATAATAAAAGTGTGGTTCTTCTATATTGTTCTCTGAATATTTGTGGTTTTTCTGTATGCAAGTATTTTGTTCTTAACAAGTGGTATCAGAGCACTTTCCTTCAAAGGAAGTGTGGGCAATTTGTTTTTCTATTTTTGCAGATTTTTCAGAGAAGAAAAAGAGGGTCGCGACATTCCATATTATTTATGTAGATTTCTATGAAAAGTTTGCAGAAACTAGTTGCATATATGAGTTATTCTTGGAAAAAAACCCAATTTAAAAAAACAAATTGTCTGAAAGAGAGTTTGGGAAGTAAAGTTATTGACATTTTAAAATCTGTTATTTTCAAGGTTTTTCCTCGAACGACCACATGATCTTTATTATTTATATAGCATATGAGGATGAATTTTTCAAAAAAAATTACATATATGAGTTATTATTTCATAGATAGTTTATTTCACAAAAAAAAAATAACCCAAATCGGAGTTCCGGAAATGAAGATCTCGTTGATTTAAAATCAACCATTTTGGGGGATTTTTCATGATGGCGACGAGACTACAGAGTTCATCACTTGTCACAGGGTGCTCAGATTTCTAATAGATCAGTGCCATTGGATAGAGTATTTCATTAGGTGTTCTCAATGGATCTTTTCTCTCAAACCCTTAAGGAAATTCTACAGCATCTTGAAGCATTCCAATCCAAAGTGCATGATGCATTCCAAGCCAAAATGCATGACTTTCACGATCAAATGTGTGACTTTCAAGATGACATCAAGGATAGTTTTCATAGTATTCATGATTCCATAGATATAATGAAGGAGTAATATACTATGGAGGACATCATGAATGAATATCATCAAGAAGTGGATGCTTGGTATGATTTTGCAGCCAATTGTGATGATAGTTATATGGATGGTTGTCATTTATGGCATGACAACCACTTCCATATTCTACTTGATGACTCTAATCCACCTCATGTAGATACATACTAGAGAGTAAAAAATGTCCTTATATGCATATTATTATTCATTTGTGTTATTCTCTTGTAGTAGCGGATGACTTTGTAATGTCCCCACTTTGGGACATCATTATATTACAGAGTGTTATGATGACCAGAGTTGCCAGATGGAGGTTATAGCGAGTAAAGGGGCAATTGAGGGATATTTTGGGGTCTGTATTGCATCGCTCATCTTATTTCATCATCATGATCCATTCCGCACAGCTTGTCTTTGGTTCTGTTTCATTCCGACGATTTCCATGATTTTGAGTTATTTTGGGCTATATGTTAATTAAATTCACTAAGGAGGTTGTATTGGGCATAATAATTGGAGGAACCTATTAGTGTAATAGCTCATTGGAATTGGGAGGAATATCACTATAGGATAGGATGATGAGAAGTGACTTTCAGTGGCCAGGGAAGCCAAAAGGAGAGATAAACTACTTTTTAGAGGTAAAATGGTTAATTAATTAATAATTAAATAAAGTAAAAGCCAATTTGGAGAGACAAGGTGAGCAGGGAGGATAAAAGAGATATAGGGGCCTATATTCTCTCATTATGTTGTTTATCATTTGATATTTGGCTTCTTGCTAGTGAGCCCATGCACTTGGGGGTTTTGAGAGTTTTGACTTAACAAACCCTAGAGATCAACTTGGTGGTGAAAGATCCCACCTATCTTGATCCAAGCTTGGTCACGGAGGTGAAATATTAATCCCTCTCCATTCTACATCAGATCTACTCAACTTCAAAGGGATTCTACACCAGCCACAGGTACAGAAAGAGAGAGGGTGCAACCTTGAGGGTTTCTAGCAAGGGGGACGCACTTGTGGAGCTAGTGCAGTTCGATTTGGCCAAGGAGAAGTTTGGAGGATTTCGCTATTGGTTTATCTTAGTAGAGGCCATAGCACCCTTCTTGGCTCATCCGGGAGGTGTTTTGGTGGAGCATTGATTTATTTGGAGAGTGGGACAATTTCTCCTAGAGGAGAGGCGCTATCTTGGAGTGGATCTACTCATGGGTAGGGCCCAAGCTTCAATATTCATCTAGGGGTCTATTCTATATTGTTTCTAGACTCCATATATACTCTTCTAAAGTATTGTTCTTTCTATTGGTTCCAAGGAGGAAGAGGTCCAAATTCTTGGGTCTTTAGTCATCCAGGAGAGCGCAAGCCAATTAGGGGATTGTTTATTTGGAGGGCCATACCTTCACCGTTCAACCTGAGACTTCACTAGTGGTTTAGTCTTGGCCCGATCTACACTTCCAGTGATTTTCAGATTGTTTGGAGGCCTCTAGTAGTAGGGCCGAATTGTTGGGTGTATACAACTTTCCAGCAAGGTGTAACTTATCCAATTTGGGGTTTGGCACTTCAAAGGGCAGGGATATCATCTTGTTATTCATCTATAGTATCCATGTGGCCTTTGGAGTCTTGTATATTCTCTTCTTGATCTTTCTTGAGGGTTACCTTCATTTTTCTACTAGCTCTTAGCTATATTGTACCAGATCTGTAGATCCATTGTATCAGGGTCTTCTTCTATTATGAATAATATCAGATCTGAGTTATTTTTGGGTTATCCATTGTATTGTTAATCTTGCATCTTATTGAGGTATGTTCCATTGCTATATCTATGTTGATTATTGTTGAAAAAACATATAACAACCATCAATATAAACCCTAGTGCAACTCATGAGACTTAAGACTACAAAGTGTTTGATGAAATGCCACAACCAAAAAATGTTTAAAAATCACATGAAAAATACAATGTTCTTGGCACCTTGGCTTGGTAACATTACAGACTTGTTAGTCAGTTCTTCATATTTCTATCCACATGACCAGTGTAGATATTTGGAGCATGATTTTCATATGGTTCCTGAGTTCTGATATATTTAGCATGGAGTTCACATGAGCACTTGGACATGGGACCCAGGTTTATAGTTGTGGTTGGACTACTTCAGCATGGTGGATCACATTTTTCATGGGACCCTAGTTCTCTAGCCTACTTCAAAATTATGATCCACATCTATCCATGGAACCCTGGTATATGGTTGTACACCCTCCTAATGAGTGTTGAAGACAAAGCTCTCTTAACGGAGATGTAATGTAGTGTAGCTAGAGAGGTAGTGGGGGGGAGGGGGGTTGGGGGGGGCACAGAGGGCCCATAGTAATAATAGTGGAGTTCATTCAATGTACAGTGGACTAGGTCCACTATGGTATTAAATAAGTCCCACTATGGTAGTTAGATATAATAAATGTAAGAGGACTTCTTAGAAGGTTTCACTTCTAGAAGGTTCCTCCCCTAGAATTTTCTTAGGTGATTGGTAGCATTATATAAAGGGGTTCAAGGAATGTAATGGGGTGTGAAGAGGAATTATTGTATTTGTAGAGGTAACTCAATAGGAGGATTCCCCATCAAAGAGGCAAGTGAACAGAAAAATATCCCTTCCATAATAGGATCCATTGTATGGTGTTTCCCTACTTTAAGGGATAATTAATAATAAAGTGATATTTATCTATATTGTTCTCTAGATATTTTGCAGTGATTGTGTATTCAGATATCTTTGGTACTATTGTGGTATTTTGTATTCAGGTGTCTGGTATATATTCATATCTCTTATATTTAACACAATCCCTTACTTCTCAGTACATCTTATATATGGGATTTCCATGAGAAGTAGTTGGTGTTGGTAAGAAAAATATCATTGGGAGAATCCAATTAAAATATGTAGAGAATATGGAATTAAAGGTTGGAATCGATGGTATGGATGGAAAGATCTTGAAAAAATATGTTGTTTAAAAAACAACACTGAAAATGGACTTCGGATGTGAAAGTTATGTCATTTTGAAAAAATCATAAATGATAACCAAAGAGCCACGTGGAAAGTAGAGGTTGTTCCACGCGATGATGCTCCTCCTTATCTAACTTTTCCTATAAGTTCATTTTGAAATAAGTTACTTATGAAGTGACCCACTTTTATAGAAGAAGTGAGAATCACTTTTACAATGAAGTTAATTTATAAATGAAACTTTAATAGTGATTCACTTTTATAATTAAGTGAAATGCACTTTACAATAAATGCATGAAATTTTTCAAAAAAAGAAACAAAAAAGAGACTTGAACTCAAGACCTTTTACTAAGTAAAGCAAATTTTAACCAAGTGACCTAGTGAAAAAGACATTATAATCTTAAGAAGGAGGCATGGGAGTGTTGTTGTTGTTATTGTGGAAGACGGCCTTGAACTGATTCTCGATAAAAACTTATTTTCATACATTCACACACAAATTTTTTTCGCTTCTCGACAACAAGGTGTTGGCAGCCAATTCAACTTTTTTTAATTTCCCTAAAAGATGCCTACACCTATGTCTCTTGAACTTCAAATTTTCATCGCTTTTTGCAAATAGATGACATTTTCATTTCATGCGACACTTGCAAATTATTCTATTTAGTTTTCACAACTGAAAGCGTGAAAACTCCTCCATCGTTTATTGAACTGTCATGATCTTCTCTTTAACATTCTGAAAGGCACTTATCTTTGGTTTGTTATTGAGTGGCTAGAATGATTTTTCGAACTATGACCATTTGCCTATTCTTGCTTTGATTGTGCAACTTCACTTTTATTTCATTGATAAGGCATTGAGGGTTATACTTGATTATATAGGGGTCATGGTTGATTTTGGTTTTTGTATGATGTGATCCTTATTATTATAAG
>ML812699.1:295894-315391 GCA_009831015.1 Picea engelmannii
GGGGGGGGAGAGGATTATCAACCTAAGGCAAAAGGGAGTAATAAAAACTAATGAATAAAGACCTAACCCTAGTTTGAAAAAAGGGAGAGATGTGATGAAATCTTACCTGGATTATGCCTCCACGTGGTGGATATAGATAGGTGAGAGTCTTGAACGATGTTCAACTCAACACATTTTACCTTTGGTTTTTCTCGTTCAATTGTAAAAGGTCGAATAAAAATAAACTCAGCCTCATTTCGTTTATATAGCCAAATAGTTACTTATGATAATTTAATGCAGTGGTTGGGGTAGGTTTGATTGGAGGAGTTAAGAAAAATTTCTTTGATCAGCTCAGAAGAGTTAGGAACAAGTTTTTCGATCAGTTCGAAAGAGTTATAAGTAACTCCTCTGAACATATCGGAAGATTTACAATTAAATCCTCTGATATGATCAAATGATTTTCTTCTGACTCTCGTGATATCATTGTGTATCAGAGAAAAAGACATGAACTCCACCAAACTTGTTTGGAGGATTTTGAAGTAACTCCTTTGAATTGTTCGGAGGAGTTGAAAGTAACTTTTCTGATTTAAAAATTTGGATTGAAACACTAAGTATTGTTCATTTTCCAAGTGAAACATGAATCACCAAAAGAATATTGAGATGAATAAGGAGACTTATGAGGCTTTCTCTTAGAATAAAAAATAAGGGGGCTCCATTTTTAGGGAAGTAATAGAATCAAAGAAAAATTGAGGGTTGTAGTGCATGTCACAACAAATGGTGACACACTAGGCGAAGCCTTGGATCTCTGCAAGATGATGTCCACACATAATTTTTTAGGAAGATTGATCCATCACACAAAATCATAAGGGAGAAAAGATAGGTCCCACAACTTTCATATTGAAAAGACTGAGGTGATTTAAAGAGGGGTGAGACCTTTTCCGATCAACAAATTGCTTTCAAATTTATATCCAAATCTCATGGTAAATGGCTAAATAGAAGGATGAAGGTAGTAAAATAGAAACAAAACATCAAGTATGTTGAGAATACAAGTCATAATGCATTTTTATTGTGTCGCTTCATTGCCAGTGAGCATCCATAGCTCTGATGGAGTCACCACAGTGTCACAAGCCTTGCTTCATTTCCAGGGGGCATCCATATCCTTGATAGAGATACTTGTATGTCCCATGTGATCTGGAAATCCTTTCCCCAATAATTTACCTTTTATAATATTTGATTCTCTTTTACTTAGAGATATAGGTGGATGGGGGGATTCTAGTTAACCTTTAAAGGAACTAGGGATGATACATGTGATGGTGAGATCTGTTGATTTGATTATAGATAAGCAAACTTCCCAAGTCACGATTCCTAGCCTACGATGAAAATTTCATCTAGACCATTTCGTTTACCTCATATAACATAGTGATCTGTTGTTCATTGTAGTCTCTTGGCTCTCTTTTTTCTCAATGTCTCTTTGTATTGATAAGTTATGTTCCTCCACCATATCTTGACTTATGATAGTGAGTAAAGGGCTTGCATGTCTAGGATATAAGTAGATTTGACATCATATTACATAGACATTTATGGTCTCTACACCAGATGTGCTACATTTAGACATGCAACTTGATTTAAGTTGTGATAAATCCAAAATCACAAAGGGAAATCATCAAGAAGGACAAGGAAAAAAAATGTTAGTAATCAAATAGATCCAGAAAACCAACCTAATTAAAGAAGCACAATCAAATGAAAAAAAAATTAGGGTTTATTTATGTACAAGTGACCAACAACCTCAATGGATAAGGACTTGGTCATTTATAGGGAGAGAGTGAACTTCTCCCTGAAGGTTTTGTAATCTAAAAGTGCCTTTCTTTAATGAGGTAAGGTCCAAGCCAAAGTTGTTTAAATTTTGAATGTTTCCCTTTATCTTCATGTGGCTTGTACCATTTTAAGACTAAGTCCCCAACTTGGAATTCTTTCTCACCTACAAATTTCTTATCAAACCAGCATTTTATTGTTTTTCGGTGAACTTCAAACTTGCTTTTGGTTTTGTCATGTATTTCCTCTAGGTTCAGGAAGGTATCGATACGACTTTGGAAGACGGGGCATTCTTTTCCTCGAGATTTATGTCTAAGTTGTAGGGAAGGTAGGTAGATTTTCGAGGGAATAATGACTTTTTTCCCATACACAAGAAAGTAAGGTGAAGTTTGAATGGAATCTTTGGGGGTGACACGATCCACCTAAAGAGCATTTTGTAATTCATTGTGACAATTTCTTTGGTGATCCACTACAGTTGTTTTAAGGATAGGGATGATGTTCTTGTTTTTAGATTCTGATAAGCCATTTTATGTTAGAAAAATAGGTGTTCTCATTTCACCATAGACAATATATAAATATTGTCACCCAACCATAGGCACAAAGGCCACCCCCGAGCACCTTAACCTAGATAGAATAATTCCAGAAGAAAACCCTAGAACCAATATCCAACCAAAGTAGCGTACCTCTCTCTAGAGCTAGCATACCAAGAATAAATTCCAAACCATAACAAAGAGAAAGTCCAAGCCAAAACCAAAAATGCCAGTTTCAACAGCTACAACTACAACTCCTCTCCAAACTTGTGCACCACTGGATTTATGCAATTGTGAGAGTGAGGTTGGAAAATGAGCTCTAGCACCCTCTTATTTGTAGTCCTCCAAGTGACCTAACTGATCTGACTTCTACTTCTAGAGGATAATAACACAATAATAAATATTCTCTTAAGTTGACTTGCCTCTTAGGGTTATTATCCAACGTTTTAGGTTTTCTCTTGCTTCCCGGAATATTCTAGTCTTGTCAAAGGTTACACGTGGAGGTTAATACCTCCCATAGCTACCATAATATCAACACTCCCTCCTAGCTAGGGAGGTATTAAAGGTAATGGTCTTGAGCACAAATAGATCATTCAACTGGTAGCATCATCATAACCACGCGAGTTATCTCATGGTCAAATCATGAGCACCATCATCACTATCAGTATCGTATGATAGCATCGACTGCATCATCTCTCAAATCCATACTCCATCTGAGTAATCGAGCATGATGTTGAATAAGTCACTAACTCCACAAAGTGATACCAGAACCATTCCTCTAATCTGGACATATGTCCTAGAAGAATAATTGTTCCAACAGATGTTGGAAGCCACACCATGGTCTACAAGGACTATTCTTCTAATCCAGACATACATCCTAGAAGAATGACTATCCTGGACCATTTTCCAGAGGGAGAATGTCTTTCCATCAGCATACTGACTATTCATCTAGCTTGTAATCATCTCCAACACTAGTGATAGTCTCCATGGAAATCAGAACAATTCTATTCAATAGAACACAATTGTGTCTATCCATAGTACTACACAACTACTATCCAGTGGTACACATCCACACCTAGTAGCACACGGCTACTAACCAATGACACATAGTCACAACCAATGGAACACATCCACTATAGTGGCATACAACTATTGTCTAGAGAAATACAGTCTCCACATCAATCATATCATCTGATATCAACCTGCATAACAATATCATGATACAAACTGAGTCATTTGGGCCATTCTTCCACTCACATTTGTGAGATCTGGAAGAGTATCTTCCCTCATAAATTAAAACATCAGCCATGGGATATCTGGACTATTCTTCCCAAGCATAGAATAATAATTGTCCATGATTTATGAGCCTTGACCATTTACCTAACTGGGCCATTCCTCCGACACTAATCACAATGCAACCTGGAGAGAATGAGTCTACCCTAGGGAATGCATGTCCCTGATTACTGAACATGGACCATTCAAACTAGGCCATTCCTTCAGCACTAATCATAGTGAAACCTAGATAAAACGATCCTTCCCTATGGAATGACTATCCAGACCATTTCCTAAGGAAATTATTGTCCTTCACCAACCTCCAAAACAGACCATTCTTTGAAACTGCTCACAACTGTGAACTTCGAAAGAATGACTTCCCAGCAAGGTAGACCATTCTACTTGACCACTACTTAGAGTGACTGCCAAGAAGAATTATTTTCCTATACCATTCCCCCACAATTTCCATAATGGGAATCATTGTCTATGGTACATAAGCAATATATCATACCATTTTTATTAAGAAAATGATTGTCCGATCTAGACCATTTTCCGAACTGGAAAATGATTATCCATCATAAATCTCAAACCACTTTCCAAACTGGAAAGGAACTTCCCAACCTGGACCATTTTCCAAAATGGAAAATGATTTTCCATAAATCAATAACATATCAGTTCTCCCTCCCAACCTAAGAGTAATCACTTCATTTTTCCAATAAGGAAGTTGTCTCCATGAGCACTCGCTTGTCTCTTAAGTATGCAAAATTTTCATCTTGGACAGAGGCTTCCTCCAAAGTATAAGTTATCTGTTCATCTATGGAGATATACTAGAGAACCACTTCTCTCTTTTGGACTTTATCAAGGAGAATATAATGCTTGATCTCAATGTAATTTGTCATGTCATGGAACACTAGCTTCTCTAAAAGATTCACATAGATCTGATCATTATAATATATCATGGTCGGATTCAGCACCTGGTCAGACAATCTAGAAATCAACTTATTTCTTTTGTATAAGCATCACAAGATGCAATATTCTATGCTTTTGTGGTGTTTATTGCAACAGAATTTTGTTTCTTTCTAGCCCATGTCATCGTGGCAAAGCTCAAACTGAAACATATCCAAGTATCACTTCTTATGTCATCTGCACTCCCTATCAAATCTGAATCGATAAATCCATGTCGATGTATATCATAACTCAAATGTCCCAGAAGGAAAATATTTGGCTGAGTATTCTCCAAATACATTAACGAGCCAATAACTTGTCAATACAGAGATGGCTCTACTGGATTAGAGTCTCTTCAACTTCTTCAGATCTAGTATCATGGGAATTTGGCATGGATTTGTAATACATCATCCTGGACTTCTAAGTAACCATTCCGATACACTTTCTTTGTCATAGGACGTTTTCTCCATGCTTCTGTTGTATATGAGATACTCTACATCAAGTTGCTTGAATCCATACAAGGTCTTCTTCCATTTGCATACATGGGTCTCTTTCTAGTATAAGCTTCTTTCTCAATTTGTTTTATTGGGAAGAACAGTATTTTACACATAAATTTTAATCCATGGATACTGTAAGAGGTATATTTGGTTTGCTGGAACAATTTGTCGTCATATTCTTCTCCCTCCTTCTAGAAGAACCTCTAGTTTTGAATCTTTCAATGCGTCCATTCATAATTATTTTTCACATTTTCTTACATACATTGTTCTTCATCACAACTTCCATTTCTTCTAGTTGATTTCTTCTAGTGGGTTCAAACCAAGTTGGTAGTCTTATGATTCTCAGTATAATAACCGGTTGTTCTAGATTTTCTTTCTTTCTTGGAATCTTCATGTTCTTCTTTATCTTTTGGGTCCATGGAGTCTTCTATAGGTTCCATGCTACTTTCAATGGGAACATGGACAGATACTTCATAATATTCACGGATTCTTCAATGGATCATATCATTTAGGATTTTATCCCTCTTAATCATGGCTTCATGCATGCTCTTCTTTTGGAATTATGTGATCATCTCCCTCCATCTAAGAGAGTCCATGCTTTCATCTGCATCCTTATTTCCTTCTACAAAATGTCACAAGTCTTATTATAATTTCCTCTTGATTACGAACTTCTTTCTGATTTGAATCCTATTGAGTCTCTTCAAGTTTGATTCTGATTTCGACAGTTGTTTACTTATATAATAAATTCCTCAAGAATTTTCAAACGTACTTCATCTTCTTGTAGTCATCGTAATAGCAATCCTTGTCTTGTTATTATTCCATAGGTATTGTTTCACTGGCCATCTTTTCTTCTTGACTAGAAATAGATA
The DNA here is from genome assembly GCA_009831015.1 of Picea engelmannii. Lineage (NCBI taxonomy): Eukaryota > Viridiplantae > Streptophyta > Pinopsida > Pinales > Pinaceae > Picea > Picea engelmannii. The sequence goes on from ML812699.1 coordinate 301,799, forward strand.
TACATGATATGTACAGGGACTATGTAAACATGGTATGTACAAGAACTATGAAGAATATTGTTACCTTGACTAGAAGAAGAAGTTTTCTTTATCCTGCTTGGCTTTCTTTGAGGGTTCCCTTTCTTCGGAAACTGTTGCTTCGTATGTTTTCTTTCTTTTCTTTAGCTCAGGACAATTCTTCCTGTGGTGACCATATTTTTGACAATTGAAGCATTGTATCTTTGACATATCCTTTTCTTGATTCGGTTTCTTCCTTAAGACAAAATTATTCTTATTCCTGAAATTCTTGAATTTTGTTGTGAAGGCTTGATCATCATATTTGTTTTGGTATTTCTCTTTTTCATTAATCCTTGATTCTTCTTGTGCACAAAAAGTCCAAATTTCTTCAAATGTGGGATACTCCTTTCTTGTGTTCGTGCTTTCAGAAAATGCATCCCATGTCTTGGGAAGGACATTGAGTACTATATTTACTAGTTCCTTTTCTGAAAGGATTTCTTCAATATCTTGTAGTTGATCTCTTAACTAAGAGATTTTTACAAAGTATTATGTTATGTTGTCATCATCATTCATTTTCATGTTATGGAGCTCATTCCTCAAACTCATTACTTTTCCAATGTTTCTGACTGAGAAGAGGTTAGTTAGGACATTGTAGATCTTCTTATATGAGTCAAGATGAGAGATGTAGGGTATCAAGTGATCTTTTACAGATTCCACTATGATACTCATAGTGTTGATGTCATTGTCCTTGAACTTCTCCATAAATGCAATGTTCTAAGGTTCCTTCTCTTTTCCCTCTTTCAAACTATGGTTCCATGATCTTTCCTTTCACGATATCTAACACTTTATTCTTGGCAAGGATGAGTTCAATCCTTTTCTTCCATGCTCTTAAGTTAGAAGCCCCTTATAACTTGTTTTATAACTTCATAGAGTAAGTCATGATTGTTTTGACTTGGTCAATCTTTGACTTTGACTTGGTCAACCTTTGACTTTGACCAAAAAATCAACCTTGACGTCTTGGCTTGCTAAGAGTACCAGGAGGTGTGCTAGGCTAGGGTAGACTAGGCTATCTAGGAATTAGGTCAAGATATTCACTTAAGGTTCCTTAACAAGAGGGTTAGGTTTTCGTTTCTACAGCAAAACTTTGACTGCAACTACAATTGTCACTGAGAAAATCATCCCAATCTATTTTCCAGCGGTTAGACTGTCCAAAGATAGTGTGGCCCCATAACCTTTTATAAAAATAGGTGTTCTTGTTTCACCATAGACAATATAGAAATATTGTCACCCAACCATAGGCACAAAGGCTACCCCTGAGCACCTTAACCTTGGTAGACAAAATAATTTCGGAAGAAAACCCTAGAACCAATAGCCAACCAAGGTAGCGTACCTCTCTCCAGAGCTAGTGTACCAAGAATAAAGTCTAAACCATAACCAAGAGAAATTCCAAGCCAAAACCAAAAATGCCAGTTGTACCAGATGTAGCTGCAGCTCCTCTCCAAACTTGCACACCACTGCATTTATGCAGTTGTGAGAGTGAGGATGACAAATGAGCTCTAGTGCCCTCTTATTTATAGTCTTCCAAGTGACCTAACTGGGTTGACTTCTACTTCTGGAGTCTAATAACTCAACAATAAATATTATCTTGAGTTGACTTGCCTCCTAGGGTTATTATCCAACGTTTTTAGGGTTTCTCTTGCTTCCCGGAATAGTCTAGTCTTGTCAAAGGTTACATGTGGAGGTTAATACCTCCTGTAGCTACCATAATATCAACATTTCATTGGAGATAGTAATTGGTTGAGTATTTTAAAATAATCCCCTTTTCCAATGCATACTCATATAATTTCAAGGATGAGAAGTAAGTAGCATTATCAAATATTAAAGAGTTAGGAATTCCAAACCTTGTGATAATGTGTTGCTCAAGAAAAATTATCACCGCTTCCTCATTTACTTTGACTAAAGGTATTTATTCAATCCATCATGTGAAACAATCAATCGCATTCAGAATATACCTATTTTGTTTGGACGAATGAGGATTTATATCACCAATGATAAATATGCCCCATTGCTCGAAAGGTTCTTCCACTACTACCGGTTGGAGAGGAAGAGAATCTTTATGTTCCCTCCCCACATATTTTTGACATGCTTCACAACTCCTTGAGTATGCATGAGCATCCTTGAAGAGTTTGGGCCATTAGTATCCTGCTCTCAACACTTTGTGGGTCGTCGTGTCTCCTAAAAAATGACCACCATCCAGTCCATCATGCATATATTTTAGGACATTATCAACATCTTGTTTTTCAAGGCACCTGAGTAATACTCTGTCATAATTCTTTCTTAACAAGATACCATGTAACAGTTGATTCTGTAAATATTTCAAGTGTAGCACTCTTTTCTTCTTAGCATTGAGATGATCCAGTCCTTGAGTATGCATGAGCATCCTTGAAGAGTGTGGCTCAATAGTATCCTGCTCTCAACACTTTGTGGGTCATCGTGTCTCCTAAAAAATGACCACCATCCAGTCCATCGTGCATATCTTTTAGGACATTATCAACATCTTGTTTTTCAAGCATCTGAGTAATACTCTGTCGTAATTTTTTCTGAACAAGATACCATGTAACAGTTGATACTGTAAATATTTCAAGTGTAGCACTCTTTTCTTATTGCCAAATATCATCCTCTTATTCTTCAGTGGCATCTCTTTATGTCACTAATTTACACAAGCCTTGACCTTTCACAATATTGGTTGGTTTGAATTCGAGGTCATATTCTTGTAGATTCGTCATCCAATTTCCTCTTCTTTCACCCAGTTCTTTTTTAACAAACAAGGACCTTACTTCTGGATGTGGGAATATGACTTTAGTGTGTTTTTTAAGGATATAAGGTATGAATTGTTTGATTTCTTTATGGACAACAAAGGCTTGCTTGTCCACCAGAGGATAATTCAGTTCATCACCTTGCAACCCAGTGCTCATAAACGTAACAGGGTATTCATCTTCTTGTTCATTCTTTTGTGTGAGAACTGTTGCTAATGAGTGATCGGATGCAAATGTATATATCAAGAAATCTTTGGAAAAATCAAGACCCCGGAGAGATGGTGCATTGGCTATAGCGGTTTTAACGTTTTCAAATGTTCCCTTCTCCAATGGTGTCCATTTGAACTGCATGTCCTTTTTAAGGAATTAGGGCAGTCCTCATGAAAGATGGTAGGCCTTTATATTTCACTAACAAACAACTTTCAAAGAGACATTTGGTCCAATCAATCTATGAAAAGGAAATGTTGGATATTTTTCATGTTATGGATCTCTTGCGTCCTTATCTATTGGGGAAATGCTTCCAAATTAAGACCGATCATTAGATCCTCAAGTATTTTCTGGAAAAGAAAATTTCATCACCAAATAAACAAAAATGGGTGGACAAGACCAACAAAACCCTAACTACCAGCCCTTTCGGTAACACCTGCGAAGCAGATGAAGTCTCACCCGAGGTTGAGGCAAGGGTGGTTGCAGGACTCATGTTTATGCAACCTTAGTTGGGACACAGATATGTGATTATACAACTTAGTAAAGAACTTATCACCATTAGTTCTTTAAAATGAAATCATTATCTACTTCATTGATAAAACAGAGCCTCGCAGTACTCACAGTAATCTACCATATATGAGCACTTAGCATAAGTAAAATAGGTCGGACATAACTGATCAAGCACTGAGAATATTCATGTATATTAGATCTAACATTCCATACATCATTAGCACTGAGCATAAGAAGATCTATCTAATCATCTCAAAGCACTAAGAAAAGAAGACATAAACACATTGATACAAGCGCCAAGCAAGATAACACAGTGATTACGTGGTTCACCCCTCTCCTGGGGCTATGTCCACCAACTCTTCTTCTTTATTATCTTCAATCAGTCATCTACATGCACAGAGCCATACAAACCCCACTCCGCATAGGACAGGAGATATGCACGCACCTCTCCAGATCCTCTTTCCCTGAGTTAGGTTACAGCACAAAACCTTCTACTCAATATTTTACAGTCACTTGCACTTAGCCTTTCAAGTCTCACACAGCATGCACAGAGCATATACAACTATTACTTGCACTTGTCACTTAGCTCATTGACCCTTTCCTTCATCGCCTAGGTATCTATTTATACATTACAAAATGAGTAAACCCATGGGCCGACATACCTTTCCCGTTACATATTCCCAACAACCCAAAAAGAGGCCCAAAATGGGGTCGGGATCCCGTGATCTCCGCTTCATATTGCACTCCTCCTTCGACAGGTTGTCAAAGTCCAAAAATAGGTTAGTATAACCAAGAAACTCCCAAAACTTGGTCAAGGGCCAGCAGGCCCCCAACACTCACCTATGACTCGTCCCGAGTCACTCTGATCTAACCAATTCTGCCTCAAATGCCTCGAGCTTGGCTCGAGCTACTTTGACTTGTTGTTTTGTTGTAGCCTCTTGCTCGGTGAACTCCTAGATCAGTGTGTCGATCACCGATCCTTCCAATCACTGCTCTACTGAGAGGATGACCTGTTCAAGCTCTTCTCCTTGGCTGTCAACCTCTGTAAATAATAGGCATGCCTAATCTTGCACAAATTGAAGTTGTTGAGTGACTTCCATCACTTTACTTTGAAGCATATGAACCTGCTGCTAAGTTGTGCATTGTTCATGCGATCTCTTCATCTTGTCTATAGCTGACAGGGCCTTTAGCTATACCTGTAGCATATCCGCATATTTTTTTTCTTCTTGGAGATGTGAATCCAGTGTCTACAATTCTGGATTCTCTGTAAGGTTTTCGTATTTCTGGGCACTCTGATTACTTAGCTACTTGCACTCCAAGGAAAGAGATTTTAATCTGCCAACTGCGTTGTAAGAAGTTGCTTCTCGTTGGTCTCTTACCTCTTGAGGGGTTTTGGGTACAGCGCAAAGTTCTAGATCTGTGATGCGTTGTTGGAGCTTCTGGATTACCTGTTCCAATTGTTCCACCTGCTTTGGAACTTGGTCCTCGATATGGAATTCAACGATTGTCATAGAGCAAAGTGCTCTATTGGCCCTTTTCTTAACTTCAAGTTGCTCTTTGAGCAATTGTTCCTTGCTTTGTTGTAGCTCTGCTTTCTCTTCATCAAACTTCTCTTCCATAGCAAGTTTCTCTCATTCTACATTACTGTGATGTTCTAACAGATCTCCCTGTGCTTGTGCCAGAGCCTGGGTGGCTTGTGTTGTTTCATCCTGTGCTTGTCGAAGGTGAGCTTCGACCATATTAGAAATCCAGTGGAGTTCAGCTAGCTCATCTCCCATTTTTGGTGTTCCTGTTGTCAAGGGTGAAATGGATACTGCGCGGCTGGACTGTAGTGCCTACTGCACTTCTTGAAATTTGACCTTGATCCAACTGAACATCTCCTCCTGCTTGGCTTCCTGCTTCTCTACTATCTCTATTGAAGCATCATTCAGTGCAGCGATGATGAAGTTGAAGTCATCTGAGGTTAGGGTGGTCTCAAACTTGATTCTAGTTGCTTTCATTTTCTTCCTTGAAGAAGGTTTCAAAGGGGAAACCTTCCTTTTCTTTGAGGGATCATCTTCATCTCTTGGTAGTGTGACCATGTCTTTCTTCTGTTTGACTTCAGTGACATCTATCTGTCCTCCATCACCTCCATGCTCAGGTGAGATAGAAGGAGTATGCGTTGAAGTGTTGTGGACATCCTGGGCTTATTCATTCTTCTTGTTCTTTCTCTGCCCAAGTGTATCGTGCACGACTTCTGGACTATCAACATCAAAGAGCTCCATGGGGTCAACTGGGATGAGGAGGTCCGCCGACCACTCCTTAGTAATATCTTCTAAGTCTTCCTCTGTTAGTTTGTAGTAGGAATGCAATTGTTGTTTATGCTCATCAGCACACGGTGTGATGTAGATGAAGTGGTAGTCCGCGCTGAATTTCATCAATGGCCTAAATCTGTGAAGTGTGTTTGGGGTGATGTGAGGTGTAGCCTAGATTGTGATCTTCAGTTGGTTGTAATAAGTGTGGAAAACAACATTGGACTGCCACTGCTTGTTCATGTCATTGGAGTACCACAATGTAATGAACATCGCGGCCAGTGGCTCAAAGGGCTTGACATCCAAGAAGGTTGCACCTTCCAGCATCTCTCATGCGATGAAAGCGATTAATATAAGCAGCCAACTAAAATGGAACTCATACCCTTGGCCCTCCTCTTTCCTGCAATCTAGTTCTAGCTGGTTCACTAAGTAATTGGCACAATTCATATGTAGGCCCTTCGTGCACTTCCCTATGAGGTCTACTACAAATCCGGTCACTTGGGTCGGTCGGTTCTTGCGAACTAGATTACCTGTGATCAACTGGAAGGACAGGCACACTACGTCACTCTGGATAGAGGCTACCTTGTAGCTTCATGTGCCATTCTCAACATATCCATACGTATCCTTTATATTCTGCACAAGAGCGCGATCCACGGTCTTGCCGGGGTAAAAATTATGTGGGTCAGGGCTACGTCCACCAACTCTTCTTCTTTATTATCTTCAATCAATCATATACATGCACAGAGGCATACAAACCCCACTCTACATAGGACAGGAGATCTGTGCACACCTCACCAGATCCTCCTTCCCCGAGTTAGGTTACAGCACAAAATCTTCTATTCAATCTCTTACAGTCATTTGCACTTAGCCTTGCAAGTCTCACACAACATGCATAGAGCATATAAAACTATTACTTGCACTTGGTACTTAGCTCATTGGCCCTTTCCTACATCGCCTAGGTATCTATTTATACATTACAAAATAGGCCTAAACATGGGTAATCCCATGGGCCGACATCCCTTTCTTGTTACATATTCCCAACAACCCAAAAAGAGGCCCAAAAGGGGGCTGAGATCCCGTGATCTTCGCTTCGTCTTGCGTTCCTCCTTTGACAGGTTGTTGAAGTCCCAAAATAGGTCAATATGACCAAGAAACTCCCAAAACTTGGTCAAGGGCCAACACCAAGCTATTTGGATATGATTATAAGATAATTTATAAGAAGGGAAAATAAAATGTGGTTGTTGACACTCTTTCTAGGAAGTATAAAGAAGAAGGGTCCCTCTTTTCCCTCTCCTTCATTGTACTAGATTGGCTCCAAGTTGTTTGCCAGGAATGGCTGCAAGACCCCAAAATTTCTCACACGATCCAAAAATTGCAACATCATTATCCAGTTTCTCTAGGTTACTCTTGGCATAATGAAGAGCTTCACTACAAAGGTTGTATGTATTTAAGCGAGCAGTCGTAACTTAAATCCATGGTGCTTTCTGAGCTTCATGCTTCACCCAAAATTGGGCATTCAAGGTTTACCAAAACCTATGAAAGGGTCAAACGTTCCTTTTTATGGGATGGTATGAAACAGAATGTTCGCGCATTTGTGGTTGAATGTGATGTTTGTCAATGCAAAAAGGGAGAAACAGTCAAATCCATAGGCACACTCCAACCACTTATGATTCCCCTTCCATTTGGATGGATATTTCTATGGATTTCATTGTTAGATTACCTAAATTGGGAAATAATCCAGTCATCATGGTGGTAGTCAATTGTCTTTCAAAATATTTTCATTTATGTTCTCTTCAACACCCATTCATCGCCTCCAAATTGGCTCAAATTTTCATGGATAACATCTTCAAAGTTCATGGCATGCCTCATTCTATTGTCTCTGACAGAGATCCAACTTTCACCAACAATTTTTGGTAAGAATTGTTCAGGTTCCAGATAACCCAATTGCATCTCAGCACATCCTATCATCCCCAGACTGGTGGCCAAACTGAAGTTTGCAGCAAGTGTTTGGAAACATATTTGTGGTGTTTTTCATCCAAAAGACAAAATCAATGGGATCAGTGGTTACCCCTAGCTGAATGGTGGTAAAACACATCTTACCATACATGTACTCGTATGAATCCTTTTGAAGTAGTATGCAGACTAAGGAAATCGTTGATTATCTCATACAATCCTAGTGTCTATAAGGATCAGGAGGTTGACAAAAATATTACAGTCTGAGAGGCCATTCTCCATACCCTAAAATTAAATTTGGTCATGGCTCATAATCGCATGAAGCAACAAGAAGATCAGGTTCATTTTGAACAACAATTTGTTGAAGGGGACCAGGTGTTTCTTCTTCTGGAACCTTATAAGAAGACTTCACTCAAAGTTGAACATTGTTAGAAACATGCTCCCAAATTTTATGGTCCTTATACAATTCTCAAGCAAGTGGGGCCTATGGCCTACCAGTTAGCTCTACCCAGTCATTCTAAGCTCCATAATGTTTTTCATGTCTCATTCTTAAAGAAAGTGATTGGACCTAAGTGCCACAATCAAACTAGTCTCGCTGAGTTGAATGGAGAAGGTTCTATTTGGTTGCAGCAACAACTAGTCTTGGAAAAGAAAGAGCATCATCTCTGTTAGTGCACCATCCAGGAAGTGTTAGTCTAGTGGAAAGATACAACTCCAAAAGATTCCCTCTAGGAAGCAACCACCATTTTGCAATAATTTCCTCATCTCAAGCCTTGAGGGCAAGGTTGTTCCTCAAGGGGGAGGTCATGTTAGGAACCTAACCTCCCTAACCCCTCACATAGGTAGAATAATATATTTTCCATGTAATAAAGGCTGAAATTAGTTAATAAGGCATATTTAATAAATGTGAACAAGTCAATGTAAGAAGACCTAATAGAAGCTTCTTCTTCTAGAAATATCTTCCTCTAGAATTTTCTTTAGAAGATAGAATTAGTATAAAGAAGAGGAGGCATGAGAAATCATTTTTTTTAGAATTATTGTAATAGATATATTCTCTAATGGAGGTTTCCTCCTTGAAGAGGCAAGTGAAAATTATGTTCTATCAATAAAGGTATCATTTTTGGTATTGTGGTTCTCTAGATTTTGTTGTTCCACTGGTATTTTCTGTAGTATTTCTATTTTTTTCTTATTATAATAGATCTAGTACCTAACAGAGGATTAAGGATTATGTGGTTCAAACCCTATTGTGGGTATGATATTAGATTCATGTTGGAATTGGGCTATTCCCCATGTGGTTGGATATTTCTTTGTGTTGTTGATTTAGGTTTGGGTAAGTAGAGGTTTATTGTAGGTTTGGATCGGCACTACATCAATATTATCCCTTAGTAAATCCTAAAATAGATTAAATATGTCGAAGCATAGCCAAGGTTTACCATTGATTTCCATGTGATGCCTTGGACATGCACCAAGCTCTAAGGAGGAAAGAGCATCTTATAGCAAATAATCAAGTAGTCATTTCTCTATGTTATTATTTTGTGTCTATGTAAGTAGAGGTTTATTGCAGGTTTGGACTAGTGTTGAATCAATTTTATACCCTAGTAAATCTTGGAAGAGTTGGAATATGGTGGAGCATAGCCACCGTAGTTATTTATTTTCATGCGACACCTTGGACATGAATCAAGATATTAGGAGGCATAGGTGGTTTTTGGAAGATAATCAAGTCACCATTTCCCATCTAACGAACGTAATATCTAGCTAGGGTGAAGCTCAAAATATTAGACATGAAAAGTTATTGGAGATTGTGACCCAACGGAAAAGGAAAATTGAGAAGCTTAAAGTTGAATGTAGCATGATTTGACAATTAGTCCTAGGCCTTGCTAGGAGCTCTTAGTTTGTGGTATCACATCCAAGGATGTCAATTGGGTCTACTCCAAATATTGTAAAAGAAGAAGAAACAGGCTAGGAATCTCTTGGGGACTTGGAAATGTAACATATAAACTAGGAGCTCAAGTTAATAGTAGATGTCAAGCAAGAAACCCGTAGTGGACATGACTTATTTTAATTCCAGGTTTAGCTATGTTTTTCAAGATAGTTTAATTTCAGGCCAATTTCTCATGATCTATACTAGTGGGTATTTATGTTATGTTTTTTTGAAATATAGAACAATCTAGTCTATAGGTTAAATTTTGAATTTTGGAAACATTCTGAAAGTTCGAATTTTGGAAAGTACTTCTCTATTTGTATTCTTATGTTGTATTGTGTGGCCACAACAAAATTATAACCTTTACAATTTAAAAAACAAAATGCAATTCCTTTTCTAAAAATTATTTAAATTAAGTCTTAAAATAGTTATTCCCGCGATATGCTTGACCAAGATAAATGTATCGATAAGTCTTCATACAACTAGCTTCAACAATCTACAAAAAGCATTGTTACCATCTTGGAAAATTTATGCAAGATATAAACACATAAATATAGGAAAGACTTGTTAATCCTAATTGTGTTTCTTTATGGAAAATGTCAATAGAAATATATGAGTTGTTAAAACATGGAAATCCTTTCTGTAGCAATCCTCTTCTAATTTATCATTTTATTAGGAGACATTAGGAAGTTACTTAAGACCAACTTGGTTTAATGTAATATTAAGTCGTGTTTCTTTTAGTTTCTTCTTTAGCACATCTTATCCAGTGATCATTGTTTCATCCTATGCTTAATTGACCCATCAATGCTCATATGCATGGTATTATGTTAGTTGATCAATGTTTTATCACACAATTGGTCCATTATCTCTATTTAAAGAGCATGGAGGTCACTTGTCTAGAATGACAGAGAGTATGGTATTGTATAGGATGTAGCATTTCTTTCTTCAATAGTATTACAACATTTCTATTGTTCATGGATATTTCCCTCTTTGAGGGTTTTACCACTTAAATATCGGTGTTACTATCTTTGATCTATATGAGTTATTTCTCTATGTTAACCGTTCCTTTTCTTGCCCACCTATGATTTCCAATATGGTATTAGAGTGCTTGTGAGATTAACTTTATTTTTTGTTTGAATATCAAGGTAGCTTCCGACAACTACAAATCTTGATGTCATATACCTAGGATATATTACCATTAATGTCATAATGTTATAAAAATTATTATGCAATAACATTCTTAGGTCATAATGTACATTTTTGTTTTAATAATTATAAGTCATTCATTTTCCCAAAAGGTATGATACATCACCCCAATGTGGATTTATAATTCCATATCGATATTGATATTAATAAATATTTATTATTTTAATATGGATCTTATGGGGCATCTCTTTCATGGATAAATTATGAAGAAATCATCAAGCTTTTCCTAAAGTGGTATCAGACTGGTTTCATTTTGGCTAACCTATAGTCTATTTTATTTTTCCATTGGCAATTAAAACTCTTGCACTAGTGGTTCACTTTTTTGAGAAATTAGTGGAATTTGTAAGGTGCAATGAAGTGATTAATTTGTGACTCCAAAATTTTGATAGGTTAGATCAATGGTAAAATAACATGAAAAATAGGACCCTCTCCCTTATAACAAAATGATTAAGAGTTAAAAGGAAATTTCAAAAAAACAAAAATTGTATATTTACAAAGCACTAAATGTTGAATCTCTTTGTAAAGAGGTGCTCTCTCTCTCTCTCCTACTCCTAGTTGATATAGGTTGCAAGAAGATAATTTTGGAGTCCTAGAGACACATATAGTTATTTATATGACTAGTCTCTCCAGTTAAAGGAAGGCATATTCAAAAATATGCATAAAAATACGTGTTCTTTCTTTTTTTCAAGCAAATGTTAGTTTTTTTGGATGACCTTCTTGTAAAAGGATAAAAGGTCTTATATTTGGGTCATCATTGTTAAATAGGATTTATAGGAGACTTATTTTTTATTTTTTGGTAAGAATGTTTTTGGAGTGCCATGCGCACATGATATGTATAGTTTGCATTTCTAAACAAAATAGTAATTATATGGTTTTTTTCTCAAAATAAAATTGAACAAAATAATGAAACGAGAATTAGGAGTTATCATTTATAATGTGAAATTAGGGTTCACTATTGTCAACATTTGCATAGTATATGGCATATATGTAGTAAGAGCCAAATTGAAATTAGGGTTCAGTATTGTCAACATTTGCATAGTATATGGCATATATGCAGTAAGAGCCAAATCAAAATATCCTTCACAACTGCTAAATAATATGCAGTTGACTGCATTCCAACGTGTTAACCACCATATAGCATGTGTGGATATTGTGGGGTAAATTGGACATCTTTAAGTTAGGAAACAAAGAATTTGTGGGAATTCATTCTTTTGTTGTAGTTATCATCATATGATACCACTGCCAACAATGGTAGGAAATTTCAAATTTTCTTATTCATCCCTATTTTCTTTAGATACGAAGTGAAAAAACACACACACACATCTATTTTTTCATACAACAAACCGAAAAAATCTGCATCTAATACCAAAATTAATAATATATATCTTAATAAAATGGTATATTAGTGGACGTTCTTAAATATTTTTAAAGTCCAAATTGAAGGTTTTTAAGTGACTTCATCTCATTTCAAGATTATTAATCTCTAGAAAATATTTGAAGAAGTATATGTTATTTTCTAGTGGACCTCTACACTTTTGTTTTCCCACTAAACTCAAGTATCTGAAAAGGAGCGAAGATTTACTCCTACCAATTTTAAAGTAAGTGTTTCCTATATATTACAAGTAAAAGGGGATATTGAAGGAAAACCCATTATCACTACTATCACCTCAAAGAAAGATATAGTTACATTAATGTTGAATTTCCCGAATTACTAATATCTGAGCCAAATATAATTGAAAAGTTACATTTTGACCAAAAAAAAATCATTATAACATAATAAATCTACAAGTGTTTATTGGTGATTATATGTTCAAATCCCTATTCAACGTATTATAATCTATGTACACAAACATCAATATCATTTTAGATTGGACATGGGTGGAAGCATTTGGTGCTTTCACCTTTAATTTAGAAAAGAAATGTCTGACATTATCCCATGGTGGGAAGAAGATAATATTACAATATTTTACAATGAAATCACACACTACAGTTCTCTCATAAAATTATATAAACAATGTATAAGATGTTGCAATCCACTATGACAAGGAAGTGCAACAACAAAATTATGAATATTTAGAAGAAAAATTAAGATACTTGAACAAAGTCCTTGTCGATAAAGACAAAAAAAATTGTTCAAACCCAAATGAAATTGCACTATCAAAATGCAGAATTCGATCAATTTAAACATAAATTAAAAGAGATTTAGCAACATAAAAGAAGCATTAAAAAATTCTCACAATGAAGATATTAAACATATTAGTAAAGACCTACCTGACAACAATGAATAAATTCCTCACCTGAGAAATCATAATAAAAAACTACTTGTAGAAGGAAAGAAGTTAAAGAATAAGAAGAAGATGCAACAAAAATCCAAGAAACAACTTGTTGACAAAGAAACCTTTAACCAATCCAGTTGAATCGAGGAATTTTTCTAAGCTTGAAATACAAACCTTGGATAAGGAAACCCTCATCAACTCAATTAAAGTGGAAAGACCTAATGTTGTATGTTGTTCCTGAGTTTATACTTTAAGGCTATAAAGTATACCGTCAAGGCATCCGTAAATGATTTAAAGGAAAGATTTGGGAAAAAGAAATCAAAGGAAGATTAAAGAAGAATCAATTTCTCAACTGTCTTTGTCTTTCTTCCTGTTGTTCTTGGATGCTAATGTCTCTCTCAATAGCAGCCCATAAA